>BLSH010528672.1:416902-431010 GCA_018402905.1 Glandirana rugosa
TTTTTTTTTTTTTTTTTTTTTTTTTTTTTTTTTTTTTCAAAACTGTAATCAGGATGAAATTTAGTCTTATAATTATTATTATTATTATTATTATTAAAAAAACCCACCCAAGTGTCATATATATATGTGTGTATGTGTGTGTGTGTCACCTTTTAATGAATCTTGTGGGGGGTTTAAATATATATATATAGTCTGACATCTCTTATGTTAATATTAGCAATTTTAAGATACAGTGACACGTCGTCAAAAAAATTGGGGAAGGAATGGGCCGTGAATTTGGGGGGAGGACGGGTCTGGTTAAAAACCGAAACGTCGCACGACCGCGCAATTGTCATTCAAAATGCGACAGCGCTGAAAGCCAAAAATTGGTCTGGGCAGGAGGGGGGTTTAAGTGCCGGGTAAGGAAGGGGTTAAAAAAACTGCTGCACAGTGACATAGAATTTTAACGATTATAATTGTATTCTCTACAGTCTGATATATATATATAAATTTGGGGGGTGTTCTAAGTAATTTTCCACTGTGTGTGTGTGTATGTGTGTATATATATACTGTGAACCCACCCAAAAAAATTATTATTATTATTATTATTATTAATATTCTGATTTAAAGTAGGACTAATGTCAAAACTTTTTTTTTTTTTTTTTTTTTTTTTTTTTTTTTTTTTTTTTTTTTTTTTGATTTGTTTTTTTCTGTTTTGCAGCAATGGGTTCCAGGCTTCTTCTGCAGATCGGTGTCCTCCTGTGCCTGGGCGGTGAGTGATTCTGCTTTGGCGTTGGCTCGGTGGGAAATGACGCCAAGGGACGCCTAATCTTTAGATAACGCAAGTTTACTAAAACGCTTCTATCATTGCTATACAAACCGGAGTGAAGGAAATCCTTTCACGTTCTCTGACGAGGAACGGTTGGAAATCATTGATCATCAGCAGTGGTTCCAGTTAATGTAGTTAGAGAAGAATTTATTATATTGGCATTATGTAGAAGGGTGCAATCTGCAATCCCCACCGTAGGTGGCGCTCGACCAAGAAGAAGGGGAAGGAAGCTGGGAGGAACTTGGTTCCCCTCAGATTTCTCCTGGGGAACAGATGTCCGATTGGACGCTGGTGCCCCTAGTGACCTAGGTGGCCATCTTGGTCAAGACGCTGGCTCCTGGGTTTGGCGCGCTTTTGGCGAGTAGCTAGGGACAGATTCCCCATCTGTCTAGGACAGAGCGTAGAGGCAGAGATGGGTTCCTGAGGAGTAGAGAGGGCGCAGGGACTACACCTTCTCCTCGTAGGAAGCCTCCCAATTGGGTGTTGACCAGCCAGGCCGTATTCCAGCTCCTCGTTACAGAAGCCACCAACATCTCAAGTTGACGCTCTTCTGCTATCGTTTGTAAGGGGTTGAGGTCGACTGGATCTACCCCACGGGTCTACTTGTGTATTGTTGGAACTTATTTATAACCTTGTTCTCCATCTCGGCCTCCGCGTGGTCTCTACACACCGACTCACCACACTGCACCCTACTCATAAGTAGACTTAGAGTGGTGAAGTCCTACATGAATGGTGCCGGATAGGATATAGCAGCCGGCTTCAAAGGACTTTGTAGAGCTCCTCAGCAGGTTACCTGTAGTAAAGGAAACACCAGAGGGTGCTTCTAAGTGCAGCCGATGTAATAATTTATTAGTAAAAAAAACTGCCAACTGCCACTCACATGAAGTAAGAAAAGTTCATGTCAAGCTTAAAAGCCGACATCCATGAGTACCCGAATCGTCTGAAGCAGATGGGAGCAACACCACCAGTGTTAGGAGATCCACAAGCTCAAAACCAGAGGATAAATCAGCTCAGGAGCCAGTCTGACTGTGTGAGAACTTGGCCGATGACATCAGATGATGGAGGCCATTGCTACAGTATCTCACAAAAGTAAGTACACCACTCACATTTCTTCTATCTTTTCATGTGACAACACTGAAGAAATGACACTTTGCTACAATGTAAAGTAGTGAGTGTACAGCTTGTATAACAGTGTAAATTTACTGTCCCCTCAAAATAACTCAACACACAGCCATTAATGTCTAAACTGCTGGCAACACAAGCGAGTACACCCCTAAGTGAAAATGTCCAAATTGGGCCCAAAGTGTCAATATTTTGTGTGGTCACCATTATTTTCCAGCACTGCCTTAACCCTCCTGAGCATGGAGTTCACCAGAGCTTCACAGGTTGGCACTGGAGTCCTCTTCCCCTCCTCCATGACGACATCACAGAGCTGGTGGATGTTGGAGATCTTGTGCTCCTCCACCTTCCATTTGAGGAGCCCCACAGATGCTCAATAGGGTTTAGGTCTGGAGACGCTTGGCCAGTCCATCACCTTTACCTTCAGCTTCTTAAGCAAACCTCGTCTTGGAGGTGTTTAGGGTCGTTATGTTGGGATACTGCCCGGTGGCCCAGTCTCCGAAGGGAGGGGATCATGCTCTGCTTCAGTATGTCACAGCACATGTTGGCATTCATGGTTCTCTCAATGAACTGTAGCCCCCCAGTGTTGGCAGCACTCATGCAGCCCCAGACCATGACACTCCCACCACCATGCTTGACTGTAGGCAAGACACACTGGTCTTTGCACTCCTCACCTGGTTGCCACCACACACGCTTGACACCATCTGAACCAAATAAGTTTATCTTGGTCTCATCAGACCACAGGGCATGGTTCCAGTAATCCATGTCCTTAGTCTGCTTGTCTTCAGCAAACTGTGGGCTTTCTTGTGCATCATCTTTAGAAGAGGCTTCCGTCTGGGACGACAGCCATGCAGACCAATTTGATGCAGTGTGCGGCGTATGGTCTGAGCATACCCCTCCCCCGACCCCTTCAGCCTCTGCAGCAATGCTGGCAGCACTCATACATCTATTTCCCAAAGACAACCTCTCTGGATATGACGCGGACCACATGCACTCAACCTCTTTGGCTCATGGCGAGGCGCTGTCTGAGTGGAATCTGCCCTGTTAAACCGTTGTATGGTCTTGAACACCGTGCTGCAGCTCAATTTCAAGGTCATGGTAATCTTATAGCCTAGGCCATCTTTATGTAGAGCAACAATTCTTTTTTTCAGATCCTCAGTTCTTTGCCATGGGGTGCCATGCTGAACTTCCAGTGACCAGTATGAGAGAGTGAGAGCGATAACACCAAATTTAACACAGCTGCTCCCCATTCACACCGGAGACCTTGTAACCCTAACGAATCACATGACACCAAGGAGGGAAAATGGCTATAAGGCGCAATTTGGACATTTTCATTTAGGTGTGTACTCGCTGCAAGTGGTTTAGACATTAATGGCTGTGTGTTGAGTTATTTTGAGGGGACAGTAAATTTACACTGTTATACAAGCTGTGCACTCACTACTTTACATTGTAGCAAAGTGTCAGCTCTTCAGTGTTGTCACATGAAAAGATAGAATAAAATATTTACAAAAATGTGAGGGGTGTACTTACTTTTGTGAGATACTGTATGTGTTTCGAGATGTAAGAAACCCAAGTGCCCTACACGTGATACATGGACAATAAGCAATCCAGGGTAATGGACAAACCTTCTCCATCACAACGTTCCAGAATTGTTCTTCCCGATTTGTGATATACGGTTCGTCTTGTCCTTGGGGACTTTATGTAGGATGTGTGATCACAACACTTGGTGCAAGGTTTGGGGAGCACAGAAGGTTGGTGGAGAAAGGTAAATACCGTGTCCCCGGACCCTTTGCTGCATTTCACTGGCAGCATTATGGGATGCCCGTGTATCTCCTTACAGTGTCGGTGTTGATCCCATTTGCTTCAGATGACCCCAGGTCCTCATGGATGACCGCGTTTAAGCTTGATAGGCACTTTTATTCCTACTTCAGGTGAGCGGCAAATTTGCATTTTTTACTAATAAATTATTTAATCTGCTGCACTTGGCAGTGCCCTCGTGCGTCTCCCCTACCCTATGGCTAACAGCGGTCTCCCACTCCGTGTCAGTAGCTGAGGCTTCTTTGAGTATGGGTTGGGGGTTGCAGTGGTCTGTGTGCCTTTTCATTAGTGTTGATTATCCATAGTGGCCAATAGCATGGCTAAAGCCAATACTAGACAAATTGCTTGTTCATGGTTCCCTTTAAAGTGGAGTGGTGGTCTCCTAGGCAAGCCACCTAGTAATGGTTCCCTTTAAAGCAGTGGTTCTCAACTCCGGTCATCGGGACCCACCAACAGGCCAGATTTTAAGTATTACCTTGGGGAGATGCAAACTAGAATACTGCAATCACTGAGCAGCAAATTATATCGCTTGTAATGTATTTCAGTTATCCTGCAAACTTGGCCTGTTAGTGGGTCCTGAGGACAGGAGTTGAGAACCACTGCTTGAAAGTGAAGTGGTTGTCTCCAAGGCAAGCCCCCTATTGGTGGTTCCCTTTAAAGTGAAGGGGTTGTCTCCAAGGCAAGCCACCTAGTGATGGTACCCTTTAAAGTGAAGTGGCTGTCTTCCAAGGCAAGCCACCTAGTGATGGTTCCCTTTAAAGTGAAGTGGCTGTCTCCAAGGCTAGCTACCTAGTGGTGGTTCCCTTTAAAGTGAAGTGGCTGTCTCCTAGGCAAGCCACCTAGTGCTGGTTCCCTTTAAAGTGAAGTGGTTGTCTCCAAGGCTAGCTACCTAGTGGTGGTTCCCTTTAAAGTGAAGTGGCTGTCTCCTAGGCAAGCCACCTAGTGCTGGTTCCCTTTAAAGTGAAGTGGTGGTCTCCAAGGCAAGCCACCTAGTGGTGGTTCCCTTTAAAGTGAAGTGGTTGTCTCCAAGGCAAGCCACCTAGTGATGGTTCCCTTTAAAGCAGTGGTTCTTAACTCCAGTCCTCGGGACCCACCAACAGGCCATATTTAAAGTATTACTTTGGGGAGATGCAAACTAGAACACTGCAATTACTGAGCAGCAAATTATATCACCTGTAATGTATTTCAGTTATCCTGCAAACCTGGCCTGTTGGGGGGGGGGGGTCCCGAGGACCGGAGTTGAGAACCACTGCTTTAAAGTGAAGTGGCTGTCTCCAAGGCAAGCCACCTAGTGATGGTTCCCTTTAAAGTGAAGTGGCTGTCTCCTAGGCAAGCCACCTAGTGATGGTACCCTTTAAAGTGAAGTGGTTGTCTCCAAGGCAAGCCACCTAGTGATGGTTCCCTTTAAAGTGAAGTGATTTTCTCCAAGGCAAGCCACCTAGTGATGGTTCCCTTTAAAGTGAAGTGATTTTCTCCAAGGCAAGCCACCTAGTGATGGTTCCCTTTAAAGTGAAGTGGCTGTCTCCTAGGCAAGCCACCTAGTGATGGTACCCTTTAAAGTGAAGTGGTTGTCTCCAAGGCAAGCCACCTAGTAATGGTTCCCTATAAAGTGGAAAGGTAATCGCCTAGGAAAGCCGACTATTGAATGTCAGTTGTCTAAGTATATATTTTCCTTTATTTCTTAGGTTATGCATTTGCAGAGGATCCAGGCACGGACTTTGCCTTCGTATTTATGCAGAACTTCCTTCCCAATGCCGGGGACCTTCATTTAGAAGTTCTTCTCACTGCATTCTTCCCTGACACTCGAGCCACCATCCAATTGCCGAACAAAAATTACAGCCAGGTTGTCCAGCTAGCACCTCAATTTCCCTTGGCTGTTGAGCTGCCAGCAGAAACGGAGATTCTATATTCCACCAGATCACACGGCATTGTACGCATCACTTCAAACAAACCAATATCTGTAGTGGCCACCAACAGCAAGCATTACAAAACCAGTGTAACGGTTCTATCTCCGATAGCGAATTGGGGAACGGACTATTATGTTATGACGCCTGATATTGAATCTGAAGATTCATTCAGACAGATGGCAATCGTTAACGGCCCTCAACCGAACTTCATCTCCATCCTTTTGAGGGGAGCGGTTGAGTTTGAGAACGCAATGTACTTTGCTGGAGAACATCTCAATATGACTCTAAATCCCTGGGAAACTGTGCAGCTCCAAGCAAATGAAAGTTTGACTGGGAGCCATGTTCTGTCGCAGGAACCTATAGCCTTATTTTCAGGACGTACATGTGTTGAAATGCGTGGAAGGTGTCAAGTTTGCTTTCAGCTTCCTCCAGTATCCGCTTGGGGTTCTAAATTTGTGTCCCCACCACTGCCTTTTCAAAAGTTTTCAAGTAAAATCTACATTCTTGCAGCAACCGAGACCGAAGTAAACCTTGTACGTGGGTTCAACGCGACCATTCTGATGATGACGCCTGGGATGGTGAAAGAATTCGATTTTGACCCAATGATCAGTCTTCTCATTTTAAGTCCTGGAAAAATTCTGGTCTTTCTGTATGTTGGTGAAAAGCTCTTTGAGCCCTCCGAGGGTTTTTTTTTTAACCTTGTGCCCAGAGAAAAGGCCTGTGCTTCTTATTCCATTGTTTGGGTGCCTAGGTTTAGCCACACTTTATTAGTGGTTGCCCAAGCAGATGGTCGAGAAGGACTGCAGCTAAATCATGAGGACCTGCCCCAGTCACATTGGAAAAATATTCCTGGCACAGACCTGGTCTATACACTTTTGCCTCTTGATGGAAGAAGTGAATACTATTCCATGTACAACCCTAGACATGTTTTTGGTGCAAGCATAATTGGCATAGCAGAGATGAACACATACGGGGCGTTTGGAGTTTGCTTGGATAAAGGTATACCATTTAAATTCTTGATGCCTGGTTCACATCTGCGTGGGAGATTCCCACCATGGGTCCACACCTGTAACCGCAGCCACAACCACCTGCATAGAAGAATGCACTGGATGCCTGAGGGTGCCATTCTGTTGCGCTTGCAGTTCCCTTGTGGGCTGGGATTCCAGAAATGAGGCAGGGACTGTTTCACCTGTTTCTGGAGGCATGGCCACCCATTCAAATGAATGGGCTACCATGCCCATGCAAAACACCGGTCAGAGCCTCACAGATGTGAACCAAGCCTGAATGTCACGCGTGTGAATGGGAATGTCTAAAATACACTATGGTGATATGGAAATCATTGATTTCTTTTGATAACCCTTTGAGAAACAACCATGCTTGGGTTCATGCAAGAAATAAAAAAAAAAAAAGCTTATATTAGATGTCTACGCAAGGTTTTGTGAAGGCTTTACAAACAATGCAGGCTCCCTGATGCCTCTTAGATATAGGCAAAAAAAAAAAAAAATAACACAACTACCAATTGGATCAAAACTGTCTTGTGATGTTGCAGGAAGCAAATAGGAGAAACTACAGGAGACTGTGTCCTTTATTGGTAGCTCACTGACTGCTTCTATTTGTTGGCTAGAAATGAGCTCACATACCTGATAAAGATCCGAGCTGGAGAGGGGTCTTCTCTTGCACCTCTTGTCCAACACCCCTGGTAGTGATCAGGGCTGGCTCTACCACTAGGCGGAGTAGGTGGCCGCCTAGGGCACACTGACGCCCAGGGCGCCAAGCCCCTGTCCATATACTACCCCAGCCTGTCCATATACTACCCCAGCCTGTCCATATACTACCCCAGCCTGTCCATATACTTGTGGACCATGGCTGGCATGAAGTGAGCCGGTGCCGCCATTATTTGACTTTAGGCCAGGTCCAGAGGCACAGGTGCGGGCCTGTGGACCACGGCTAAAGAAATGGGTAGAGAGGCACTGCACAAATCTCCACCCCCACCACCTCCATCGTATGCATGGGCAGGGCAAAGGGGGTAGAGATAGGGCTGAAGCCAAAGGGGAGGTGGTATAATGAAGTTTCGTCTAGGGTGTCAAAAATCCTTGCACCAACCCTGGTAGTGATGACGGAGGTCTGAGAACAGTCACAAGCGAAAAATTAGGTACTCAGAATGACATCCAACCGTGGTTATCCTTTATTGTAAGAATGTGTATAACTGCTGTAAAACAGCCAGCGCATTTCGGCCATCAGGCCTTAGCCATGGCTGAGGATAGAAATGCATGAGCGCTGGTGTAGCGGGCTTGCCAGCTGGTGTTTGCAGGATGCGGATGACTGTGGACCACCAGGCAGGAACCAGAACATGGTGACACTTGATTGGCACTAGCATCGTCAGGGCACCAGCCGGAAGGTCATTATCAGCCAGGCAGTAAGGTACAGGAACAATAGGCAGTGTCAGGATTCAACCAGTTATCTTTGTGCATCCGGGCAGTGAAGTACAAAAAGGTAGCACAGGGGCAGTCTCAAAGTACAAGCCGAGGTGAACAGGCAGACAAGAATCCAGAGGCAGCTGAGGAGCAACCTGAGTTGTGCACAGGTAGGCAAATATAGACGGTCAGGGTGTTGGTAAAGCAGGAACTGGCTGAGGAGCACTCAACAATCTGCCCTTGTTATAGTCCAGCTTAATTAGGCCATTTTGCGCCAATGCCGGTGTGGTGACGTGCACCTTCCCTTTTGTGCGCATGCTAATGCATTTGTGCTTGCCAATGCCCATCTTGCAGTAAGCCTTTGCTCAGAATTATTAGCATGCGCATGAAGTGGTCGTCCATTTCCAATGTGTACTGGGCTTTTCTCACCTAATCATTTGATGGACCTCACCTTGCATGAAGATGGGAGGTCTGTCTTTTACGCCGTACCTCCCTGATTAAAAAATATTGGCTAAGGGGGGAAAAAAAACACCTAAATTGGAAGATAAAAATAAAAACCTACACTATGCCCTGACTTCCAAGGCACACTCCTAGGTGAGTGACCATCTCCTGGGGTCCAGGGAAAGCTGAGGATCCTAAATCCTGAGATACTCACCACTGTACAGGTAATCCAGGAAAAGGTCCAATTACACCAGCATCTACAGGGTGTAGCCAGAAGCCAATGTGTAAGACAAGTATAGCATCTAAAGTAGGGTTTCTTAACCAGGATTCCGTGGAACCCTAGGGTTCCTCCAGAGGTTGCTAGGGGTTCCTTGAGCAATGGTCAATTTCTACCTCTCAGATAAATTCCCAATGACACCATTGATCTTTTTAGCTATCTGTAAGGGGGTAATTCTTCCCAATGACCACAAGTGTAAGGAGCATTCTTCCCACTGACCATCACACTAATGTATCAGGAGTTGTAGATTTCTAATTTTTAGCAGGGGTTCCCCGAGACCGGAGAATTATTTCAAGGGTTCCTCGGTGTTGAAAAGGTTGAGAGAGACTGATCAAAAGCCAACCACTTTAATGTGGTTGGAAAGCAAGTTGGGTTTTATTGCCATCTGTATCCCCATGAATCTTACAATGGTTATCATTGTTATTGGGCCTGAAATCAAGGGAGAAAATGGAGATTCACTAGAACAGAAATAGAGGAAATCTTCTAATGGAGACCTTTGCTGCAGTGACAACTTTTACTAAATTTCCCTCACTTGAGAGATTCTCACTTCCTGCTGTGCCTACAAAAATGAAATCTCCTTAATGGAGCACAGATGGGGTGAGGGACATTTGGGGAACCTGACAGGGTTTTTGGAGTTCCTGCTCCATCCAAAATAAGATTTGGGCTTTAGTTAGAAGACCAAGTATATCTGGAGGCTGAAGTTTGCCTAAAAAGCAGAGGTTAAAGTGGTTGGAAACTTGCGCATACCTTTACCGGAAACAAATCTTCCTACTTAAGCTGTACCTGTTTATCTGTAGCCCGCTCTCCTCTACAGCCTTCCAAAACACACATTTTACACAGCATTTCTCAGTGCTAAAAAGCAAGGGGCGAGGGTCTGAGCTCTGAGCCCTGATTGGAGGGAAGGGACACAGCCCACTTGTCATAGTATGTGAAAATGCACAGCTGTGGTCGTCAATCACAGGCTACATGCTGGAGCTGTCCTCCCATCAACAATTATCTCTTGGAGTCGGGGGAAAGCTGTCAGAAGTGACTTATGCTGATAAGAGAAAAGACGCAGCAGAGAGAAATTGCACTCAGTACTTTGGATAAAGACAAGTACACGGTATAGAAGGATGTACTTTGCTCAGATTTCATGTCTGAGGTTTACAATAACTTTTTGTAAAGCTTTTATGGTACTCGTCCACAGCAATAATCCTTTGACAGAATTCTTGCATGAGACCAATTGTGACTGTTCTCTTTTAAAGAGACCCTTGTGCAAAAATAGATTAATCTAAAAGTTGTAAAGTACCTACGAATGAACATATAGTAGTGTTGCTGTTAGAGATACCAAGCACTGCTCCATTGTTGAACTGTCTGCAGAAGTCTGATGTAAAACTGGCAATTCTTCAATCATCTTCCAGGATGGCAAGCCTGGCTGACCTACAGATCTGCTGTACCAATGCACCTGCCTTCTCCACCCAGGATGCAGGGAAGAATCTAGTTGAGTAGCCTTTAAGGGCTCACAGGCATCTGAGGCCATGATTGCTAGATGGTTTAGACCAAGGTTTCTCAACCAGGGTTCCTCCAGAAGTTGCAAGGGGTTCCTCGAGCAATGGTCAATTTCTACCTCTCAGATAAATTCCCAATGACCTCATTGATCTTTTTAGCGATCTGGTAAATCTTACCAATGACCACAAGTGGAAGGAGCATTCTTTCCATTGACCATCACACTAATGTATCATGAGTTGTAGATTTTTAATTTTTAGCAGGGTTTTGCCAAGATCGGAGAACTATTTCAAGGGTTCCTTGGTGTTGAAAAGGTTGAGAAAGGTTGGTTTAGGCAGTCAACCTCTCTAGATTACAAAATTTCAAGTTTTCTGATTCAATCATTTTTAAGAACCCACTCCCCTAGATCCTTAGTTACGTCCTGGATGGAGAAGGCAAGGGAGTCGGTGGAGCAGATAGCCAAGCCTGGCTCCCTGGAATATTCCTAGAAACATTGATACCAGTGTGACAGATTTTTAGTAATGTCTCCCCTTCTGTGCTCATTGGCGTCTTCTGCCGACCTCCATGTTACTACAAGACTTAGTAATGATATAGAGTTCAGCAGGAGGTGCCAGTGAGTGCAGTAGGGAAAATGGGGTGATGCTGGAATTCTGGGGGGGGGGGGGTTGTGATGGAGGTGGGTGTAATTCCTCAGTAATGGCTCCGTGCAGCAAGACAGATGAGCATATTATTATGTTCTGCAGGTATTTTTTCAAGGGAAAATTTGTGATGGGGTTGCTTTTTGCATGTATTTATTTAAAGTAGGCCATTTGGTCTGAATGGGACCCCTTCATTCTTAAGGTAGACCATCTGGTGTGAATGAGTCCCCTTCATTCTTAAGGTAGACCATCTGGTGTGAATGAATCCCCTTCATTTTTAAGGTAGATATTTGGTTTAAATGGAGCCCCTTCATTCTGAAGGTAGACCATCTGGTTTGAATGGAGCCCCTTCATTCTGAAGGTAAACCATCTGGTTTGAATGGGTCCCCATCATTCTTAAGGTAGACAATCTGGTATAAATGGAGCCCCTTCATTCTTAAGATAGACCATCTGGTTTGAATGAAGCCTCTTCATTCTGAAGGGAGACCATCTGGTTTGAATGGGTCCCCTTCATTCTTAAGGTAAGCCGTCTGGTGTGAATGGGTCCCCTTCATTCTTAAGGTAGACCATCGGGTTTAAATGGAGCCCCTTCATTCTAAAGGTAGAACATCTGGTTTTAATGGAGCCCCTTCATTCTGAAGGTAGACCATCTGGTTTGAATGGGTCCCCATCATTCTTAAGGTAGACAATCTGGTTTAAATGGAGCCCCTTCATTCTGAAGGTAGACCATCGGGTTTGAATGGAGCCCCTTCATTCTTGTGGTATACCATCTGGTTTGAATGGAGCCCCTTCATTCTTAAGGTAGACCATCTGGTTTGAATGGAGACCCTTCATTCTGACGGTAGACCATCTGGTTTGAATGGGCCATCAATGTACCTCAACACCCAAAATACCCACACTATTTCTGGTGGTGTATATTGTGGTGCTTTTCAATGGCGCATGTGTACATTGGGGTACTATTTGGAATTAATGGTATTGCATATACTATTATTCCATCTACAACTTTAATTCAGATTTATGGAAACTCCACTAGCCCAAATTAAGATAGTTTTACCAACAGTTTTGTATCTTTTGTGCTCTTGGTGAACTTTTGCAATGGAATGTTGCGCCTCTACCACCTCTACCAGGGTTATAAAGAAAATTATATATTCATTAGCAGGATTCTCCTAAAATAATTTGAACTGTGGAGAGACCATTAGAAAGGCAAGTCCATCATTTTAGCTTTGTAATGGCCACATTGGTTGGAAGGAACTGAATTCCGGAGGTGGTATCCTTATTGTACATCAATAAAAAAAAATCAACATTCAATTCTGTTCAACAAAAGTGAAGACGGTGTTTTTCAGCTGTTCTGACTTCATCTATGATGTGATTTTTTTTCCCCCTCTTTCCTAGTATACAAGCTATGTGGGTTTGAATGTCCTAACAAGTTACTGTGCCGACAATCTGCATGTATGTCTCCTGAAACCCAAACCTGCATGGCATGGGGAAGAACGCATTTGCGAACATTCCAGGGAACCCACCATTTCCAACCCGGTGACTGCCCACTCACGCTTCTTGCTTCTCGAGGTGACTCAAGTTTTGGTTCCTTCCATTTGGAGCGAAGGGCTCACTACCAATTCAAAGTAATGCTAGAGGTGTTTGAGAAGAGGCTGGAAATTTCTACTGAAAGTCCAGGCACCGTACTGGTAAGTAAAGGCTTAACTTGCCAACAGTTATGCTTTGTGCAAGTCATTTTAAGTTGTTGTGAAACAAATCTGAAACCGGGAGGTATATTTCAAAATGTTCCAAAAATTTATAATAGCGAGACAAACTGGCAGAGGAGACCTTGCTTCTAGTGTTCCAGTTAACTTTCATGTTAAATTCAATCAGTGCCAAACTGGCCTTCAATCATGGAACCCTTACCGTTAACTAAAGGGTTGCATTGGCAACCCTACACCCCAAAAAGAGTGGCTAGAAGGTGACTTGGCCCATAACTCTACATAGAACGGGCTTGCCACTTTCTAGTGTATTGACCCTTTAAGTTGTGCAGACGAGTTAATTTCCATGCGTTTTCGGCAGGGCTGGAGTGGGACAAAAATTTGGGCCTAGACTTCATCCAGACCGGCCCACTTTAATTTTGCAAATTCGCACAAACCGTATATAAACTATACACAATTGCGCAAAAAAAAAAGTAAAAACATTCCCTGCACCACAATAGCAATGTGTATTGCAGAAAGTTCAACAATCAGCAGATAAAGATACGCCGATCACCTGGTGTTGGCGCTTTGATCATCCCGACACCATGGTTGTTATGGTCTCAGGATGATTGAAGCACATGATTTATATTACATTGTAATATAAAATAAAATGGTTAAACTCACCATAATGCAGAATCAATGGGAGCCCTAAGCTTGTCACTTGCCAGATCGCCTGCCACCAGATGCAACGTGTCACTTCCACTGTTGCCTTCCGCCAAGTGCAACATGTCCCCACCGTCACCTGCTGCCAGATGCCACATGTCACCACCGTCACCTGCTGCCACATGTCACCACCGTCACCTGCTGCCACATGTCACCACCGTCACCTGCTGCCACATGTCACCACCGTCACCTACCCCAGATACAGAGACTGCAGACATAGTACAGGAGACGGTCAGACTGTGGACATGGCACAAAAGACAATCAGACTGCATACATAGCCCAAGAGACTGTCAGAAACTGCATACATGGCTCAAGAGGATAAGGACCTAGTAGAGAACCCCCCCGATCCCTGATCCCAGGGGGGCAATACCCCCCCCCCCCCCCTTGCCCCTACCTGCGGACTCCCATGGCTGCAGACCCTGTGGCAACATTCATCTTCCATGCTTAACTGTGCTGGTGTGCGTGAAAAACTTTAGTTCTCGGCTTTCAACTGAGGGCGAATTGCTCCCCAGTGCCTACAGCTACAGTGAGGACTCTTACCACTTTATTTACATGTACCCGTGCCGAGATATTTTGTAGCGAGCAGTAAAATGGCTTTAAACAAGTCCTCATTGACCTCTAGCTACAGGTACTGTAAATTAATCCATCCTGGAAGATCACAACCGACTCTGAAGTCCGTTTTCTAAGAGCTTAAAGCACCTGGTGTGTTCAATGCCTTTTGTGAATTTTAAAGATTAATTTCTCTACAGTACCTTCTGCTACAGAGGTTAGTGAAGGCGTGTTAAACTATATTTTCTGCTTG
>BLSH010528672.1:438893-451996 GCA_018402905.1 Glandirana rugosa
GTTTGAGTTCTGAGTTTGGGGGCTTCTGAGTTTGGGGGCTTCTGAGTTTGGGGGCTTCTGAGTTTGGGGGCTTCTGAGTTTGGGGGCTTCTGAGTTTGGGGGCTTCTGAGTTTGGTGTTGGGGTTTACATTCGTTACTATTCGGAATTCGAATACACCCAAATTTCCCATGCACAGCTGCACCAGATTGTGCACACTCCAGTTTTAGTAAATCAAACCCTCGGTCTAAGGGAAATCGGCAATAGTCAGCAAGCAGTATGTTTACGAATTGGTTTCTGAGTTTGGGGGTAGGGGTTTCTGGGGTTGGGGTTTACATTCGTTACTATTCGGAATTCGAATACACCCGAATTTCTTAATAGCAAAGATTCATCCTGATTTCAATTTGGAATAAATTGCACATGTCTAGTGTGCAGTACTTTTTAAATGTCCACTACATCGAACCAAGTTCTCCGTACCAAAGTAGGCAGTACAAATGCAAAAACCTGATGCAGGAGTGTGGACTCTAATGTCTTGTATGATTATCCTTTTACAGGATCCAGTAGAAGTTTAGTGCCCGATGAAACACCACAAGCTGTTCATCCAACTCTGTCTACTACAGAAACAAGTTCTCCACCCAGCAGCGGAAGAGAACCTATTAACGGAAGTGACCCAAATGACGTCATCTGCTTGTATCAAAGTGCCTTCCAAAATGCCCTGCCTGAAGGATCATCGGCTGATTTGCTTTATCCTGTAGAGTGTTCCTTGCTCCTGGCTGTGGTGCACAATGCTACAGAACTGGAATATTTTTTTATCCGGGTAGATCGTGTAATTGGAATCAACCAAAGTGTACCAAACCTCGTAATAGAGGTCTATGGGTTGCACATCCTTGTTCCACTTGGGTTAGACCAAATCATGGTAAGTCATGTATAGAGATCTGTACATTTTTTTGAGGGGCTTTTTCCATTGAGATATTTGCATTTACTGCCCAGTCTCAGGTTGAGGGAGGGACAAGAGCTGTAAAACACTGCAGCAGACAAAAAAGTATCCTGCCCTGGGGCCTAACCAGAGTTTTATAAAATAGCAGGATTATCGTTTTATCCTTGGAGTATATCCATTTTTTATGCATGCTACTATTCTGCCGGCTTTGGCAGCTGCAGCTTGACATTGCATGCTATTACTCAATCTGTCATCTACTAGGACCCCCAGATCCTTCTCCATCCTTGATTTTCCCACAGGTTCTCCCCCTAGTGAGTAGTGTGCTATTTTGCTTTTTTCGTGAGTGGATATAGCCGTTTGCCAGTAGTTCAGCTTTAACAGTAAACTGTTTCAGTTGCAGCCAATAGATGACAAACCTGCTGATGTCAGTGAGAGGCCAATGCCCCATCATTGGCATCAGTGGGACGACTAGTGCCCCATCGTTCACATTGGTGGGAGGCCTAGTGCCACATCGTTGGCGTCAGTGGGAAGCTTAGTGCCGCGTCTGTGAGGGGCCTAGTGCCCCATCATTGACATCGCTGGGAGGCCTAGTGCCACATGGTTGGCGTCAGTGGGAAGCTTAGTGCCGCGTCTGTGAGGGGCCTAGTGCCCCATCATTGGCATCGCTGGGAGGCCTAGTGCCACATGGTTGGCGTCAGTGGGAAGCTTAGTGCCGCGTCTGTGAGGGGCCTAGTGCCCCATCATTGGCATCGCTGGGAGGCCTAGTGCCCCATCAGTGGGGGGGCCTAGTGCCCCATCGTTGGCTTTGGTGGGGGGGCCTAGTGCCCCCATCGTTGGCGTCGTTGGGAGGCCGCCTGCCCCCATCGTTGGCGTCGTTGGGAGGCCGCCTGCCCCCATCGTTGGCGTCGTTGGGAGGCCGCCTGCCCCCATCGTTGGCGTCGGTGGGAGGCCGCCTGCCCCCATCGTTGGCTGCAATAGAGGTGCAGCCAGCCTCGAGAATCATTTGCAAGGCCCAGCCCTCTAAGCTGCCAAGATCATGAAATCTCAGCTTTGTCTGGTTAAATCTTACAGGCTTGGTAATGGAAGGCTAATAGGGTAATT
This sequence comes from Glandirana rugosa, assembly GCA_018402905.1. Lineage (NCBI taxonomy): Eukaryota > Metazoa > Chordata > Amphibia > Anura > Ranidae > Glandirana > Glandirana rugosa. Next base: position 440,909 of record BLSH010528672.1, read on the forward strand.
GATTCTACTGTCTCACATTTAGACAAATATACATTTGGGGAAGGACCACAGTTTTGCACCATGCAGTAAAAAAGTTGGGCTTAAAACAAACCAGGAAATCACTGATCATGCACTTGCATGTATTCTAAATGTCCCCTGACACCTTAAATGCACTGAAGATGGTACTGTGCTGGCCCTTGGCTGCTGTAGTAGAGTACAAGGTAATGAATATACACGCCCTTGTTTTTGTACTGCACAGTGAAGACTGCTTTCATCTGCTCCAAAGACGGGGTTAGTGTTTTACTCTTTGAATAAGGAATGGAAGTAGCATGACCCCCTTATGCAAAACACGGACTACTGCAACGTCCAAAATTTGCCAAGTCTTTGTAAACCACAAGATGATTCTTACTCTGCTAGAAATGTCTTGTCCGTTGTCTGTGATCACCTTAATTCCTCATATGCTCTCCTGCTTTCTTAGGTAAACAGAATCCCAACAAATATTCCCGTTTCCTTGGCTTCAAATAAGGTCAAAATGTGGTTTGAGTACTCCAATTTAATCCTACAGACAGACTTTGGACTCATCGCCAAGTTCAACATGGGTGGTGTGATCTCCATATTCGCTCCAGCTTACTACCGGAACAACTTATACGGCTGGTGTGCTAAGCCAGGGTTCACAAACTTATTGCCCCTAGACCAGCACCTGTGTGTTAGGACTGAAGGAGAACATTGGAGCTGTGAAAATGAGACCATATACCATCGCGACTGCAGTCTGTTGTTGGATGAAGAAGGCCCTTTTCAAGGCTGCCATGAGTTCTTTCCTCCTGAGATTTATTACAATGAATGCCAAAGACTGGTTTGTGAGAGTGGTGGAAACCAACTTACACTCTGTGAAGTTTTCCAAGAGATTACAAGAATTTGTCAAGCACAAGGTGCAGTTATTCAACCATGGAGGAACGATACGTTCTGTGGTAAGTAACACTCTATCCTTTATGTAGTGCAGTGGTTCTCAACTCCGGTCCTCAGGACCCACCAACAGGCCAGATTTTAAGCATTACCTTGGGGAGATGCAGACTAGAATATTGCAATCACTGAGCAGCAAATGATATCACCTGGGATGTGTTTCAGTTATCCTGCAAACCTGGCCTGTTAGTGGGTCCCGAGGACCGGAGCTGAGAACCATTGATTTAGTGCTACCCCAGCAGGAGCGGCTTGTAATTTAGGCCGATTTCCCCCACTCACAGCACACACATCCAGGCACACGTGTAGGTGGGTTGCAGTGTGGTGCGGCGGCAATAACCCACAATCCAAGGGCGATGAAAGAACTCGTATTGTAATATTGCAAAGACCGTTCATAATAAACCCAGCGGGAAGACAACCCAACCGGGCTCACCGGTCCAGCAGAGAACAGGTTTAGGCCGTGCCTGTTAGGAGGGGCAGAGTGCAGCCTGGCCTTCTCGTGCCCAAATGGGAGGATGCCCAGAGATGTTGCGAGCCCTATGCTTTCCCTCTTCGTCTGAAACCTTTCCCTGCCACTAGTTCTGTACATACCAGGCAGTGTACTTGCCCCTGCTCTACCCACTCGCAAAATGCATGCCAAGCCTGGGAACCAGGGCCTGAAACAGGCTCTGCTTGACCCAAGATGACTGCTAGTAGTCACATGGGGTGGCAGCATTCAATTGGCACGCTTAGTGGTGACCCAGGAAACAATAAAGGAACCATGTTCCTCTTGACTTCCCCCTCCAACCGTAGTGCCGCAGTGGAATAGCGCCACCTGCAGTGGGGGAATTAGACTGGACCTGCCTACACCTGGCATTTTCAGCATTCTTCCTTTAGCTCAAAAATCAGTCTAGGGTTTCTTTTGGGGTAACTTGAATGGGGAGCATGGGATACCCCAGAGCTGTAGAACTACACAACTTTGGACTGCTAGGCTTCTGGCTGTTCTGTACAAAAACGCAGAATGTTTTGCACAACCTCTGGCTGCACTGCACTCCCTTGGCTGTCTTGCACCGCCCCTGGCTGTACTGGGCAAACCTCTAGCAGTATTGTACGCTCCTGGCTGCACTGCATTTGCTTGGGAGGAGACCAAACCACCCCACAGTGGGGCTCCTGGCTGCACTGAATTTGCTTGGGAGACCAAACCACCCCGCAGTGGGGCTCCTGGCTGCACTGCATTTGCTTGGGAGACCAAACCACCCCGCAGTGGGGCTCCTGGCTGCACTGCATTTGCTTGGGAGACCAAACCACCCCGCAATGGGGCTCCTGGCTGCTCTGCATTTGCTTGGAAGACCAAACCACCCCACAGCCACTTCTCCTCGGTATAGCAAGATCAGTTACTCACTCGGTCTGAGAATGGTTTGGCTTCCTCCCACCAAATACCTTATGGCATTACTCAGTCTCTGGACAAAGCTCTCTCCAATAGGCCTCCCAGGTAAGCCTTGCTGGGACCTCAATGTCTTTAAAGGCTACCCTAGCTTCCTCTCTGTCTCTCTGCCCCAGGGGCAGGGCCCCCCTACACAGGAGTCTCCTCCTGAAGGACTGGACCCAGAAACTCTACAACTTGGCAGCCAGGCCTCAGAATATTTACTGGCTCTTCCTCTACCTTTTGGACACACCTCCCCAGGGATTGGTTGTAGTCCCATTAAATATTCAGGCTGCCCATCCTGCTCTCCCTCCCACTATACTTCTAGAAGACAGGGCAAGTAGCCGAACAGCAACCTGTGAAACACTGAGCAGCCCTAAGCAATCAACCCCTGCTCCACTGTTTAGAAAGGAGCCACCCTAAATTTACCCAGCAGCCTAAAAGAGAGGACCACCCGCTCCAAGCCGGTAAGGTCAACCACCATCCACTGATCCACCTGGATTGGGTGCCGTAATACTGAGCAAAGGAATGAAGAATCTCCAGGCGGCCATGCTATGAGTAAGCGTCAAAACGGGAAGTGAAACGCGTTAGCTGCTATGCCTTGTCCGTTTCTGTCTGTGCCATGATTGTACCTTTGTACATGTGAATTTTGCACAATAAAACTGTGAATATTTGAAGTGCGGCCATCTGGAGATTCTTCATGCCTTTGCTCAGCATTGCCTAACAGCCAACTCAACTAGGAGGGCGCTACTTTTAGAAGACAAGTTGGCTTGACTTTGCATGCCCACACAATGGGTGCATTTTTGGGAGAGCCACTGCAAATATCATTAAATAAGATGCCATTGCTGAAATAAATATTGTATTATATTTTAATTTTTTTTTTTTTTTTTTTTTAAGCTGTACTGTAAGGCAGGAAATTCAGTTATTCCGTTTTTGTTCTCTTCTATCTACAACAATAATTGTAATCTTTGCCTTGCCAGCCGCTGCCAATGCAGATAGTGTCAATATAATCAGCAGTATGGCTTTGCAAAAGCTCAATAATAGATAAGGGTCCAACAGAAAAAAAAAAAAATTTAATCTGATTTTATTTTAACATCCTTTTTTAGTAGATTAGCTGGTACAAAATGTGAACTGCTAAAACAAAATTGGAGGGGTATTGTAGTATATAATTTTTTTTTTTATATTTTTTTTATAAATGTTTATTTTTTATATTTAATTTTATGATATTTATATTATAATTTTATATTCTCTTCATGCACAAAGTAACGCTACTTTTTTTATTTTATTTTTTTTTTTACAGACAACTTTGGCACCTAACACTTGCAAAAATAAAATTAAGAAAAATTAAAATCTTGAGTGTTCATTTTCCAGTTCATGGAAATGCTAAAATTCTTGCCTCTGTGTGGTTATTTCGTGACTGAATTCAAGTAAAAAGTTCAGCTTCAGTTCAAATCTGATCTGAGAATTATTATTATTTTATTTATTTTTTTCTTTTTAATCACGGAAGTTCTGATAAGCTGGATGTGGTCTTTAAGCAGTTGTAGAGTTTTCTTCTTTACCACCGCTTTAAAGACGAAACCTTTTTTGGTCGGTGTCCCACTGGAGACTTTTTTTTTTTTTCTCACTTCCTGTCTTGAGGCACGGCAGGAAGCGAGAGGAAATCTCCCCAAGCGGTCACTGGAACGAGCGTCCCGTTCGGGAAGATTTGCCACCGGTCCAATGACCTCACCATTGTAGCATTTCTCTTATGGTCCTTGTTGCTGTGTCTCCAGTGAGGAGGTCCGCTGTATGTTCAGAATGCCTGGTGGCCACCAGAGATAGTGAATCTCCCCACTGAAGACCCTAAGCAATAAAAAAGGCAGAAGCTGTAATACCTCACCACTTCTACAGTGACACATTTTTAATTTTAAATGCATACTGTTGATATGGACCCTGGTTGGCCTCCTTGGTAAGACCTTGGAGGGTAGAGGCTTAATGTCCAATGTTGGGTCATGCACTAGTCTAAGTCTCAGGTCTACTGTTAGACTACAGGGCCACGTACCGCCAACCAGACAAGGTACCCCCAAATAAACGGTTTGCTTTGCTTCAGTTATGAATGAACACAGTGAGTGATCGGTACTGATCACTCATTGTGTTCATTCAGGAAAAGGAAGGTTCTAGAAAATGTGACATACTTACCGCCCTCCCACTCTATTCTGAAGGATCCTATTGTGTGCTTGCAGCTGCCGGTGGGAAGGAGATGCAGGAAGCCAACAGCACTGTGTGGGTGGGGTTGAGCTCACACAGGGGGGCTTGGACAATGTAGGGCACTGATGGGGAACCTTGGCACCCCAGATGTTGTTTTGAAACGACACTTTCCACGATACTCCACTACACGGCATGAGCATCATGGGGAAATGTAGTTCCAAAACATCAGGGGTGCCAAGGTTCGCCGTCACTGGTATAGGGAAACGTACGGTGCACAGGGAGGATCTAAATATATCCTATCTGTAAGCCCCTTCCTTTCCTGAATGAGCGATATTGCGATCACTCACTGTGTTCATTCATTACTTGGAGCATAGTAAACTGTGTGTGTGTTGGGGGGGCGCCTTGTCAGCAGTGGCAGCCCGTCCTTAAGGGCCGCAGGGATTACGCCTCCCTAATCCCTGTGCCCTGCCCTTAATCTACATGCAGGGTGCCTGACACATGGATTCCAAGGATGGAAGAGCCTGAGGCTCAAATTGGCTTAAAAAAAAAGGGTGGGCTTGGGGAGCAGAGCACTGTGCCCTGAGCCCACTCAGTTGTGTGACAATAGCGAATGAACATTCGCTATGGTCTTCTTGATTCTCCTCACAGCCAATCGGAAAGCTTGTTCTGAGACCCTTTTTGGCCAGGGACTCTCTGGCCAATCGTGTCTCAGGGGCACACTTCCTGTTCGGCCGGGAGGAGAAGCAACAGACCAGCTCTTGCTTCCCCCCCCCCCCCCAGCTCCTAAGGTAAGACCTCTGATCACCTTCCCGTCCATATCCCCGGGGGGGGGGGTCAATCGCTGCATTCCCATCCATCTCCCGTGGGGGGGGGTTGTTGGATTTGGCATTAGTTTGTAGACCCCCCCCCCCCCCCCAAAAAAAATATTGCGCACCGCTTGCCAGTGCTCGTCAGGTTTGCTGTACAAGGGTCCCCGTGGTTTCTAACAGCAGGCATGAGACTTGGTCGAGCGTATGAGACCCCATACAGGAGGACCGGTGGTACCCCCCCCCCTTATCCATGAAGTCCAGAATGAAGTCCTTCATTGTGCATATTAGAATCTGCTGGGGTGAGACTGGTAGGGGCAGATATGGAAAATGTGTGCCCCGTGATCCAGTAACATGTGAGCCCAACAGTTGGGGGCGGGGGGTGTCAATTGCCACATTCCCATCTGTCTCCTGTGGGGGGCGTCGTTGGGTTTGGCATTAGTTTGTACCCCCCTCCCCCAAAATATTGAACACCGGATACCACTGCATGTCAGGTTTGCTGTACCGGGCCCCCGTGGTTTCTAACAGCAGGCATGAGACTCGGACTAGCGTATGAGGCCCCATACAGGAGGACCGGTGGTACCCCCTTCTCCACAGCCCTACCAAGTCAAGAATAAGGTCCTTCATTGTGCATATTAGAATCTGCTGGGGTGAGACTGGTGGGGGCAGATATGGAAAATGTGTGCCCTGTGACCCAAGATAAATTGTGATCCAGTAACATGTGAGCCCAACAGTTGCGGGCGGGGGGTGGGTGTAAATCACCGCATTCCCATCTGTCTCCTGTGGGGGGCAATGTTGGGTTTGGCATTGTTTGTACCCCCCTCCCCCAAAATATTGAGCACCGGATGCCACTGCTTGTCAGGTTTGCTGTACTGGGACCCCGTGGTTTCTAACAGCAGGCATGAGACTTGGACTAGTGTATGAGGCCCCATACAGGAGGACCGGTGGTACCCCCTTTATCCATGGCCCTGCCAAGTCAAGAATAAGGTCCTTCATTGTGTATATTAAATAGAATCTGCTGCAGCACTTGGAGGGAGACTGGTGGGGGCAGATATGGAAAATGTGTTCACCGTGACCCAAGATAAATTGTGATCCAGTAACACGTGAGCCCAACAGTCGGGGGTGCGGTTATTACAAAACCGAAGGAAACGGTAAGAAGGTCATGTTTCTAAAATTGTCCTACAAACTGGTTCATACGTTTAATTTTCCACCTCTCAGCAAAATCAGACAATAGTGGAGGAAGTTCACAAAAAAAAAAGAGATGGTTGGGTGAATTTCACCATCCTATTTCCTTGTCTGCTCAAAAAAAAGAAAAAGATTGCAACAGAAGTTCGTTTGTTGAGAAGATTGAATGCAAAGACCAGGATTGGATGTGGGGCTGAGGAAGCCGGCGTCTACCTTCCCATGCGTGCAACGTTGGTTCTACTGACCACCTCCAGAAGATCTTCTCCACCCTTCAGGAGCAGGGGATTTGTTTCGCTGTTCGGCACTTTATTGATATAATGGTAATTGCGCAGTCGTGCAACGCTGCACCCGAAAGAAATTCACATATTTCACAAAAATAGAGCTTTTTTTTTTTTTTTTTATTGGCATTTCACTGAGCTTTTTATTTTTTATTATATCGAAAAAAGTCAGAAAATTGTGCAAAATATTTTTTTTTTTACGTAAAAAATCTATCCAATAAAATCAAAATCCTTCATAAATTTAGGCCAGAAGGTGTTCTGCTAAAAAAAAAAAAAACAAATCCCAATAAGTGTCAATTTGTTTAGCGCCTACAAACTATGGGATATTAGACATGTGCCCGGCCGAAAAAGTCGTTCGATTTTGTCCTTTTCGTTCTATTATTTTTTTTGTAAATTCGGTCATTTGAAAAAAAAAAACACTATTTGGTAATTCGAAAAATGCCGATATTCGGAAATTCCAAAATTCGTAATTCGAAATTTTGAAAATGCCGTTATTCGATATTTAGATATTCGGAAGTAAAAAAAATCCGAAAAGTCAAATTCGGTAATTCGAAAAATCAGTAATTAAGTAATTTGAAAATCTGACAATTTGAAAATAAGAGATTCGAAATAATAACTAATATTCAATTATAGGTATTGGAATTTCCTTTCAAATTTGGCTGTTGGTGAACGTAACGAATACAAATTTATTCGAAGTTATCAATTATCCGAAATAATGAATGCCGCATGTAAACGAATGAAAGGTAACACAATAATAATAATAAAAACTTTATTATTATTTTGAATGGAACATAAAATAGTTAAGTATTTATTTGTTACCTTTCATTCGTTTATATGCGGTATTCGTTATTTCGGCTAAATTCATATTCATTTCATTCACTAACGGACAAATTTGAAAGGAAATTCCAATACCTATAATTTAATAGTTATTAGTCTTTTAGGATTCTCTTTCTTTTCGAATTCTCTGCTTTTCGAATTTCCGTTTTTTTTTGGGTTTTTCGGATTTTTCGAATTACCGAATTCGAAATAATGAAAAATTTGAAATTCAGGAATTTGGATTTGTCCAAATGAAAAGAATATTGAAAAATGTGTTGAGCGAATTTGAGACTAATTGCACATTTCTATGGGATACACACTCACCGGCCACTTTATTAGGTCCCCCTTGCTAGTCCTGGGTTGGACCCCCTTTTGCCTTCATTGTTGGTGGCGTCGGAAACGTTCCTCAGAGATTCTGCTCCATAGTGCCATGGTAGCATCACGCAGTTTCTGTAGATTTGTCGGCTGCCCATCCATGATGCCAATCTCCTGTTCCACCACATCCCAAAGGGTCTCTATTGGATGAGATGTGGGGAGTGTGGAGGCCATTGGAGTGCAGTGACCTCATTGTCCAGTGATGAGATGATTGGATGAGATGTGGGGAGTGTGGAGGCCATTGGAGTACAGTGACCTCATTGTCCAGTGGTGAGATGATTGGATGAGATGTGGAGAGTGTGGAGGCCATTGGAGTACAGTGACCTCATAGTCCAGTGGTGAGATGATTGGATGAGATGTAGTGAGTGTGGAGGCCATTGGAGTACAGTGACCTCATAGTCCAGTGGTGAGATGATTGGATGAGATGTGGGGAGTGTGGAGGCCATTGGAGTGCAGGGACCTCATTGTCCAGTGGTGAGATGATTGGAGCTCTGTGATTGGTGCATTACCCTGCTGGAAGGAGTCATCGGAAGATGGGGACACTGCAGTCATAAAGGGATGGACGGGGTCAGCAGCAATACTCAGGTAGTCCGTGGCGTTTAACCACTTCAGCCCTGGAAGGATTTACCCCTTTCATGACCAGGCCATTTTTTTGCAATATGGCTCTGCGTTAATTTAATTTGCTTACAACGTCGCACGACCGTGCAATTGTCAATTAATTTGTTCTTTTTTTGCCACAAATAGCTTTCTTTTGGTGGTATTTGATCCCCTCTGCGACTTTATTTTGCGCTATAAACAAACGGCGACAATTTTGAAAAAAAATATATATATTTTTTACTTTCTGCTATAAAACATCCAATAAAAACTTTTTTGGGGTTTCCTTTTTTTTTTTTTTTTCTTTTTGTTGGGTGTGTTTGGGGTGTTTGTTTTTTTTTTGGGGGGGGAGGTTAGTGGTTCGTCTTTTGGGGGGGGGGGGATTTTTTTGGGTTTTTGTATTTGAGGGGTAGGATTGTTTTTCTGGGGGTTTTTGTTTTTCTGGGTTTTGTTTTTGGGGGGCTGTTTTTTCATGGGGTTTGTTTGGGTTTTTTGGGGGTTTCGTTTTTGGGAGGCTGTTTTTTGTGGGGTGTTTGGGGTTTTTTGGGGGTTTTTTGTTTTTCTGTGTTTTTATTTTTGGGGGTTGGGTTTTGGGGTCTTCCTTGTTTTTTTGCTGGGGGTTGGGTTTGTCTTTTGGGGGGGTTTTGTTTTGGTCGTCTTGGCGGTTTTTGTCTTTGTGTTTTATTTTTGGGGGTTGGGTTTTGTTTTTTGGAGGGGGTTATTTGGGTTTTGGGGTCTTTTTTTTTTTGTTGGGGGTTGGGTTTGTCTTTTGGGGGGTTTTGGTCTTTGATCTTGGCTTTTTTTGTCTTCGTGTTTTATTTTTGGGGTTGGGTTTTGTTTTTTGGAGGGCTGTCTTTTCCTGGGGTTTGTTTGGGTTGTTTTAGGGGGTTGTTTTTTCATGGGGGTTTGTTCGGGTTGTTGTGTTTTGGGGGTTTTTGCTTTTCTGGGTTTTTATTTTTGGGGGTTGGGTTTTGTTTTTTGGAGGGCTTTTTTTTTTTTTCATGGGGGTTATTTGAGGAGTTTTTTTTTTTTTTGGTGTTTTTTTTTGTGAAGTGCTTAACAGTGGAAGCCTTCAGATTTGTCTTGCCACATGGTTTCTTCTTTAAAAAAAAAAATATGAACATTGTGTTCTCAAAGTGCTTTGTATTTAGGAGTTGGTGGGCAAAAGGTGTGAAATCTCTTCGATGCTGGTAAAGTCATATTGAACCTTCATACAGATGTCTTCCTGTCTCCTCCAGCCACAGAGGCAACCTTAAGACCGTTTTGAAGCAAACCTATTTCCCACATACATTAGAGAACAACGTCAAAGAACCACAAACGCCTCAACATCTGTAAAGTGTTATCTCACTCATTTTTTTTTCAATAATATTTAATTATCAAAGCCAGGCCACCAATGATCGTTTGTCCAGAAGGAAGAAGCCAGGGATTTGGCCTTTGAAGAGGAATGGTGCGGAATACTGAACACAACTTTTATAATATTCGTTGTGTTCTGATGGTGTCTCCCTCTCCTCCTGTTTTTGAGGATGGGGAGTTATAGACCTTCAAACCTTTTCTGGTTCCTGGCTCAGTCCAACTAAGACCCAATGGTCCTCCTTTGGTCTTGCAAGAATGGTTGGCAATAAAGAATAGAATATTGAGCACCCAAGTTAGGAGCGTTTTTTTAAATCATTTGCTGGTAGGTTAATTGGCTCCTGTCTAAATTGGCCCTTCCATGTGTATGTATGAATGAGTTGAGGACCTTAGAGTGTAAGCTCCTTGAGGGTAGGGATTGATGCAAATGTACAATATATATGTAAAGTGCTTCATAAATTGACAACGCTATATAAGTACCTATAATAAATTCATTGTGTTCTGGCAATGTGTAATTTGTTTTCCTCTTTCGGAAATTCGGAGGTTGGTGGTGAGTTATAAACAGGCCTTCAAATATTTCTAGTTCCTGGTTTAGTTTGACTAAGACCCAAAGGTCCTCATTTAGTCTTGGAGAACGATGTTGGCCTAGTTTTAAAATACAATTAGTGTTGAGCGAACCCGGACTGTAACGTTTGGGTCCGTACCGAACTTTCGGGTGTCCGTGGGAAGGACCCGGACATTTCAAAAATCGTTCGGGTTCGGTCCGGGGTTCTGCTATTTTACTCCACGTGTTGAGAAGCTGCAGGGCAGCCAATCAATAAGCGTTTCACTGGTTTGCCCTTAGAAGCCATCACAGCCATGCCTACTAATGGCATGGCTGTGATTGGCCAGTGCATCATGTGACCCAGCCTCTTTATAAGCTGGAGTCACAGTGCTGCAGTCACATGCTCCTTGGGTTAGTGTAGGGAAAGGAAGCTGAAAGCTTGAGGGACAGATTTGAGACATTTTAAGACATGATCCTGCATCCTGAGATAGATTACTTTACTACTGCTGTCTGTGCTGTTGCTCTGAGGACAGATAGCAGAAATTAGAGATTTCAAATACCGCTGCTTTGAGTTGCAGATCAAGCTCTGCATAGAACAACGATCGCTACGATCGT
>BLSH010528672.1:476544-489665 GCA_018402905.1 Glandirana rugosa
GGGACCGGGTGCAACCAGTGGGAGGAGTTATGCAAATAATAAATGCTTTTAATAGGTGGGTGTCAATCTGGATGGGGTGGGTGTTCCTAGGCAGGCTGTATTTGCATAGGCAACGCCCACATGTGATGTTGAGCCTCCATGATTGAATGAAATGAAATCCAATGAATGAAAGGGGCGGGGCCAGGGATCGTCAGGCTGGGGGGAGGGCACTAAGAGACCTCAGTCCTGATGCAACCAGTGGGAGGAGTTATGCAAATAATAAAATGCTTTGATAGGTAGGTGTCAATCTGGAGGGGTGGGTTGTATTTGCATAGGTTACGCCCACATGTGGCGCTGAGCCTCCATGATGGATATCACGTATAATGGGAGCGCGGAGGGTTAACTCGCCTGATTCAGCGCTGTGGTCTCACCGCCGACTTACATAAATGAAACTCGGAGGAGCATGTGACCCACCGCCGGCAGACAGGTGGGAGCCAAAAAACAGAACCGAGAGCAGAGCCCTGCGTAGACTGGGGATGGGGATTCCCCATCGGGGGGGGGGAGATTTTCTAAAACTGGAGCACTCAGAATCTGGTGCAGCTGAGCATGGGAGCCAATCAGCTTCCATCTTCAGCTTCTTCAACAAAGCTTTGACAATGAAAGCTGGAAGCTGATTGGCTCCCATGCACAGCTGCACCAGATTCGGAGTGCTCCAGCTTTAGTAAATCCCGTTGTCTTCTCTTATTGGTTATGATGTGGAATGTGTGTGGTGACCCCCGGACTCATCGTCTTCTCTTGTTTATCGGCAGGAATGGGACCCCAAACCGAAGCACAGGGTGAGTGACAGCAAACGATTGGAGGAACTACAAGTATAGAGAGAGAGCACAGGCCAGCCCCAGTGTCTAGATAGTAGCACACAGCCAGTTTAGAACTACAATTCCCAGCAGTCCCTGTGTGCAGATAGCAGCACACAGCCAATACAGAACTACAAGTCCTAGCAACCCCATTGCCCTGATATTAGCATGTAGTCAATACAGAACTACAAGTCCCAGCTTTCTCAGTGCCCAGATAGCAATGTGCAGCCAAGATGCAACTACAAGTCCCAGCAGTCCCAGTGCCCAGATAGTAGCACAGGGTCAACATGGGACTACAAATCCCAGCAGTCCCAGTGCCCAGATAACAGCATTCTGCCAATACAGAACTACAAGTCCCAGCAGTCCCTGTGTCCAGATAGCAGCACACAGCCAATACGGAACTACAAGTACCAGCAGTCCCAGTGACCCCCTAAGAGAACACAGCCAATACAAAACTACAAGTCACAGCAGTCTCGGTGCCCTGATATCAGCATGTAGTCACTATGGAACTACAAGTCCCAGTGTACTTATAGCAGCCTGTAAAGTACTACAAGTCGCAGCTTCCTCAATGCCCAGATAGCAACATGCAGCCAAGACAGAACTACAAGTCCCAGCAGTGTCAGTGTCCAGATAGCAGCACACAGCCAATACAGAACTACAAGTCCCAGCAGTCAGTGCCCAGATAGCAGCACACAGCCAATACAGAAATACAAGTGCCAGCAGTCCCATTGCCCTGATATTAGCATGTAGTCAATACGGAACTACAAGTCCCAGCTTCCTCAGTGCCCAGATAGCAACGTGCAGCCAAGATGGAACTACAAGTCCCGGCAGTCCCAGTGCCCAGATAGTAGCACAGAGTCAATGTGGAACTACATATCCCAGCAGTCCCAGTGCCCAGATAACAGCATGCTGCCAATACTGAATTACAAGTCCCAGCAGTCTGTGTCCGGATAGCAGCACACAGCCAATATGAAACTACAAGTCCCAGTGTCCCCCTAAGAGAACACAGCCAATACAGAACTAGCAGTCCCAGTGTCCCCCTAAGACAGTGGTTCTGAACTCCGGTCCTCGGGACCCACTAACAGGCCAGGTTTGCAGGATAACTGAAATACATCACAGGGGATATCATTTGCTGCTCAGTGATTGCAGTATTCAGGTCTGCATCTCCCCAAGGTAATACTTAAAATCTGTCCTGTTGGTGGGTCCCGAGGACCGGAGTTGAGAACCACTGCCCTAAGAGAACACAGCCAATACAGAACTACAAGTCCTAGCAGTCCCAGTGCCCCCCTAAGAGAACACTGCCAATATAGAACTACAAGTCCTAGCAGTCCCAGTGCCCCCCTAAGAGAACACAGCCAATATAGAACTACAAGTCCTAGCAGTCCCAGTGCCCCCCTAAGAGAACACTGCCAATACAGAACTACAAGTCCCTGCAGTCCCATTGCCCCCCTAAGAGAACACAGCCAATACAGAACTACAAGTCCCAGCAGTCCCAGTGCCCCCCTAAGAGAACACTGCCAATACAGAACTACAAGTCCCAGCAGTCCCAGTGCCCCCCTAAGAGAACACAGCCAATACAGAACTACAAGTCCCAGCAGTCCCAGTGCCCCCCTAAGAGAACACTGCCAATACAGAACTACAAGTCCCAGCAGCCCCAGTGTCCCCCTAAGAGAACACAGCCAATACAGAACTACAAGTCCCACTGTACTTATAGCAGCCTGTAAAGTACTACAAGTCCCAGCTTCCTCAGTGCCCAGATAGCAACATACAGCCAATAAGGAACTATTAGTCCCATCAGTCCCAGTGCCCAGATAGCAGGACGCAGCCAATACAGAACAACAAGTCCCAGCAGTCAGTGTCCATATAGCAGCACACAGCCAATACAGAACTACAAGTCCCAGCAGTCACAGTGTCCAGATAGCAGCACACAGTCAATACAGAACTACAAGTCCCAGCAGTCCCATTGCCCTGATATTAGCATGTAGTCAATACGGAACTACAAGTCCCAGCTTCCTCAGTGCCCAGATAGCAATGTGCAGCCAAGATGGAACTACAAGTCCCAGTAGTCCCAGTGCCCAGATAACAGCACGCAGCCAATACAGAACTACAAGTCCCAGCTCTCTGTTAGCAGCATGCAGCCAGGCGCCTGGTATTTTCATCATTAGCTGTGCAGTATTTGTCTCGTCTGACTGTCGTGGAATTAATTTTCAGGATAAACCGTCTTATCGATATTTGTTTTCCTCCGCAGGGAACGGCTCGGGGAAGGTCAGGCCAGGTGAGATCCAAGGACAGCGCTGGGCGGGGTCACCGCAATCAGAATTCAGCTGGCCAGGATTCCTGGAAGCTGATTGGCTGATGGGTTGCCACTGATTTCCTTGCAGATGTGCCGCCCAACCCCCCCATGAGGGATCCCACCGCCACCCCATCATTCTGAAGCCGACCACACACTATACAATCTGATTGTACAATCTCTCTATATATGTTTGATACAAATGCTGTGAATTGTAAGCTGTGTCCTCGTGTAGTTTTTGTAAATCTTAATGAGATTGTTCAATCAGATTGGATGGTGTATGTCCAGATTTAAGATCGCTATATATGTTAGTGTTACTATACAATCTCCTAGTTTACCAAACCTATGAGCACCGACCTAAAATGTTCAATCAATTTGCATCCAATCAGACGGGCTCTTACACTGCATAGTTGTTGGTAGATCTAAAGGAGATTGTACAATCAGATTGTATGGTGTGTGGTGAGTGTTACCAATTGTATTGGGAGGATGGGCCTGCCTATGTTACTCCTTCTCTAATATGGGCACCTGGGGGGCGGAGTCTGTTACTCCTCCTCTAATATGGGTGGCACCCCAGGCACCTGAGGAGGGGGGATCTGTATGTTACTCCTCCTCTGATGATCAGGCACCTGAGGGGCGGAGTCTGTTACTCCTCCTCTGATATGGATGACACGCCAGGCACCTGAGGGGCGGAGCCTATGTTACTCCACCTCTGAAATAGATGACACCCAAGGTACCTGAGGGGCGGAGTCTATATGTTATTCCACCCCTGATTTGGGTGACACCACAGGCACCTGAGGGGCGGAGTCTATATGTTACTCCACCCCTAATATGTGTGACACCCCAGGCACCTGAGAGGCGGAGTCTATATGTTACTCCACCTCCAATATGGATGACACCCCAGGCACCTGAGTGGCAGAGTGTATGTTACTCCACCTCTGATATGGGTGACACCCAAGGTACCTGAGGGGCGGAGTCTATATGCTACTAGTCCTCTAGTATGGGTGACACCCACCTGAGGGATGGAGTCTATGTTACTCCACCTCCAATAGGGATGACACCCCAGGCACCTGAGGGGCGGAGTCTATATGTTACTCCACCCCTGATATGGATGACACCCCTGGCACCTAAGGGGTGAAGTCTATAAGTTACCCCTCCTCTGCCATGGGTGACATCCCAGACACCACCTCCAATAGGGATGACACCCCAGGCACCTGAGGGGCGGAGTCTATATGCTACTAGTCCTCTAGTATGGGTGACACCCACTTGAGGGGTGGAGTCTGTTACTCTTCCTCTGATATGGCTGACACCCCAGGCACCTGAGGGGCGGAGTCTATATGTTACTCCACCTCTGCTATGGATGACATCCCTGGCACCTAAGGGGTGAAGTCTATAAGTTACTCCTCCTCTGCCATGGGTGACACCCCAGACACCCAAGGGGCAGAGTCTGTGTTACTCCTCCTCTGATATGAGTGACACCTCAGATGGGAGTCCATATGGCACCTTGGTCTTCCACCGGAACCCCCCACAAGGAGTGATGGGCCAGTTGACTATAGAGCTAATACACCTATTGTCCAATGACTGTACCAATAACACTGACTGCCATCTACTGAAAACTGACGACGTACGTTGACTTGATCGATCCTTTATGTTGTCCCTATTAATGGAGTCGTTCTTTCATTTTCAGCCCACGAAATGATTCTAATAATGGGGGGCGTTATGGCGATGCTCTGCACAGGAACTCACAACAGTAAGTTTTACACTTCCCTGGCCCGGCTCACACCACAATTTCTGCCTTCCACATTCATTTCTGCATGTGTGTTATTGATACATTCTGGTAGATTTTTCCCTTTTTTTCATCTCAATTTAGGATCTGTGCATTTAAGTGCACATTTTGATGTTTTTTGATGCCTTCCAGTGTGATTTTTATTAATTTTGCAGCGTTCTAGATGTTTTCAGGGCCGCGGCTTGAGGGTATGGGGTCAAGGCCGTGACTTGATGGTGTTGAGTCAAGGCCGGGACTTGATGGTGTTGAGTCAAGGCCGGGACTTGATGGTGTTGAGTCAAGGCCGGGACTTGATGGTGTTGAGTCAAGGCCGGGACTTGAAGGTGTTGAGTCAAGGCCGGGACTTGAAGGTGTTGAGTCAAGGCCGGGACTTGAAGGTGTTGAGTCAAGGCCGGGACTTGAAGGTCTTGAGTCAAGGCTGTGACTTGAAGGTCTTGAGTCAAGGCCGTGACTTGAAGGTGTTGAGTCAAGGCTGTGACTTGAAGGTGTTGAGTCAAGGCCGTGACTTGAAGGTGTTGAGTCAAGGCCGTGACTTGAAGGTGTTGAGTCAAGGCCGTGACTTGAAGGTGTTGAGTCAAGGCCGTGACTTGAAGGTGTTGAGTCAAGGCTGTGAATTGAGGGTATCGGGTCAGGGCTGTGACTAAAAGTTGTCTGGTCAAGGCTATGATTTGAGGGTGTCGGGTAAAGGCTATGATTTGAGGGTGTCGGATCAAGGCTTTGATTTGAGGGTGTCGGGTCAAGGCTGTGACTTGAAGGTGTCAAGTCAAGGCTGTGAATTGAGGGTATCAGGTCAGATCTTTGACTTGAAGATGTCTGGTCAAGGCTGTGACTTGAGGTTATTGGGTCGGGATAGTGGCTTGTTGGTTTTGGGTCTGTGACCTGAGGGTATCAGATCAGGGCTGTGACTTGAGGGTATCGGGTCAAGGCTAATAGTATCAGGTCAGGGCTGTGACCTCAGGGTATAGGGTTAGGGCTGAGAGTATTGGGTCAAGGCTGTGATTTGAGGGTATCGGGTCAGGGCTGAGAGTATCAGGTCAGGGCTGTGACCTCAGGGTATGGGGTTAGGGCTGAGAGTATCGGGTCAGGGATGTGACTTGAGGGTATTGGGTCAAGACTGAGAGTATCAGGTCAGGGCTGTAATTTGGGGGTACTGGCCGTGGGTCAAGGCTGAGGAGATTGGGTCAAGGCTGAGGGTATCGGGTCAAGGCTGAGGGTATTGGGTCAAGGCCTTGACTTGAGGGTATTGGTTCAAGGCCTGCTCCCCCACTTAGACAGTGATTTGCAGAGACCCTTGTTAGTGATCACACCTGATTTCTTTAATAGATTTATTATTTTTTGCAGGTTTCCGGTGGTGATCAAGTCGATGGATGCTGAGAAGATGATACACAGCAGTGGCATTAAAACACTGATTTCTATAACTTTACAAGGACAGCTGTGTGCTTTACCCATCATTGTCACAAAAATCAGGATTTACACAACGCTCGATGTCTCTCTATAAGCAGCCATAAGGAAGAGGGGGCGGGGCTACAGATCAGTATTAGGTGTCCACCATTGACTGCTGAGTGACATAGAGATCAGCCAATAGAAGAAGAAAAAGCTCTGATCTCCAGCCCTGCGTTTTTTCCGGCTTCCCAGCAATGTGGATTGGTACAATGTAGCATATAGAAGAGAAAATTATTTTTGCTGACGCCGAGGCTCCTGGGTAATCCTTTATACTCCACTCAGGCTTGCAGACTCTTGCCTGCCTTTGGGTGGATCGATTGATGACCTTCTGCACCTGGCTGAACGTTCCCATGGAAAAGATCAAACGGCAACTGAATTTAGGAGATATCTGCACCTACCTCTCTATTTATATAGAAAATGCCCTTCGTATGTCTCAAGCATTCGCACAATCCTAATAAATCCAATATGCTTGTTCCCCATGATAGTCAGCCCCATCTAGTGGCCATAATACTTCATCTTCCGGAAACACCTCAATCAGAAATATACCACATTATGGCCACCAGAGGGGGCTATCATAGGAAACATAACAGTACATTTATGGGGATTATTTGTAATGGCTGTATGAATGCTTGAGACATTCGCCCTGCGAATATTTTATAACTGTACCACTTAAAGTGTAAATCCAGGCATGACCCAACTGACCCTTAAACCTCTCTCTCCCCCTTTAGAGCAGGCCCCAGTATTTTATTTAAATCGTACCGTGTTCCTATTGTGACATCATCACCAGCTTCAGAGGCAGGAACTGGTAGGCCAGTTCCTGTTGTAGGCACACCCCCAGAACTACAGCTCCCAAGAGCCCTTTTCCTCTATGTTGGGTGGGCAGAGAAACAAGGCAGCTATATTGTTTTGTAGAGAAAGAAATCAATCAATCCATATGTGAGGGACAGAAAGGAGCAGGATGGATGGAGTTCTGTAGTCCAGCAGAGGCAGGAACTGGGAGGCCAATTCCTACTGATGTGAGCACATCCCCAGAACTACATCTTTCAAGAGCCTTTTCCTATACAGTGTGTGGGCATAGAGACAAGGCAGCTGTATTGTTTTGCTGGGAAATAAACCAATAAATCCATGTGGAGAGGGACAGAGGGTGGTGGGGTATGGGTGGAGTTCTGTAGTCCAGCAGGCGGGAGGCTGACAACGCTGGTTGGGATTTCAGTGCAGTAGCCCAACAAGGAAGCACACTGGATTTATGGCAGATCAGCAGTTTTTCTTTTACTTCTAGCTAAAGGATATCACATAGGGATTTTTTTTTTTTGCACAGATCTACACTTTAATTATGCTTAAGCCAAGCGTACCTATTTAGGGCGGAACCTGACGTTTGACATTCCTTTTAGGGATGCCCAAAACTGTTGTTTTTATATATTTATTAAATAAGAGAGTACTTACAGTGGGGTGAAAAAATTGACGGGGAAATCTCACAATGCGTAGAAGTCGGGGGGTCGAGTGAGGCACCTGCATGTCTTGTTGAGGGGAACGTTCAGATTTGGTTCCCACTACTGGTGCCCACCCTTGTTTCATGCGCGGCGTGTAGGGCAGTCCATTCATTTCAATGGGTTGCCCTAAGTGTGAGAAATACAGAAAATAACTCCCTGACTCGTTTCCAAAAACTGCGCTTTTACAGATGGGTGCCGGTATCATTAAGGATAGGTTTATATCTATGCATGTCAGGAATGCACACTAAATTACACCCTTTCCCAACACGCAGAGAAATGCGTTGCACTTTAGCAAAATGTGGGAATACTCGGCAGTGGGTGTGTCTGGAAATAGTCAGCAGGGGGTGTGTCTTTGAATAACTGCATCGGGTGTGTCTGGGAATAGCATAGCGGGTGTGTCTGCCTGGGAATAGCGGTAGCGGGTGTGCCTGTCTGGGAATAGCCGACAGCGGGGGTGTCTGGGAATAGCCGACAGCGGGTGTGTCCGGGAATAGCCGGCAGCGGGTGTGTCTGGGAATAACCGGCAGCGGGTGTGTCTGGGAATAGCCGGCAGCTGGTGTGTCTGGGGATAGCCGGCAGCGGGTGTGTCTGGGAAAAGCCGGTAGCGGGTGTGTCTGAGAATAGCCGGCAGCGGGTGTGTCTGGGAATAGCCGGCAGCGGGTGTGTCTGGGAATAGCCGGCAGCTGGTGTGTCTGGGAATAGCCGGCAGCTGGTGTGTCTGGGAATAGCCGGAAGCTGGTGTGTCTGGGAATAGCTGGCAGCGGGTGTGACTGGGAATAGCCGGCAGCTGGTGTGTCTGGGAATAGCCGGCAGCGGGTGTGTCTGGGAATAGCCGGTAGCGGGTGTGTCTGGGAATAGCCGGCAGCGGGTGTGTCTGGGAATAGCCGGCAGCGGGTGTGTCTGGGAATTTCCGGCAGTGGGTGTGTCTGGGAATAGCCGACAGCGGGTGTGTCTGGGAATAGCCGACAGCGGGTGTGACTGGGAATAGCCGGCAGCGGGTGTGACTGGGAATAGCCGGCAGCGGGTGTGACTGGGAATAGCCGGCAGCGGGTGTGACTGGGAATAGCCGGCAGCGGGTGTGAATGGGAATAGCCGGCAGTGGGTGTGTCTGGGAATAGCCGGCAGCTGGTGTGACTAGGAATAGCCGGCAGTGGGTGTGTCTGGGAATAGCGGTAGCGGGTGTGACTGGGAATAGCCGGCAGCAGGTTTGGGGCACCATGTGGTTTGGCGTAGAACAATTTTGGAAAAAAGTCAGGAATTTTGTTTCCATGTTTCTCAGGCATAGGGGAGCCCACTGACTTGAATGAGATGCCCCACACGTGATGCCCACGCAGTAGTGTGTCTCAAGCCTGACAATTAATGCCCCCCGTGTGTTTAAGGTGCAATGCATTTCGGGAGGCGCACAATTTTGCATGCGTTCCCAACACGCATTGATGTGAACTGAAGCTAAAGAATTTCAGTAAAACGCCTTCTCATTGACAGACAGACGCAGCTGAATTATTTTCCAACTTTGTATTTTTAGTTATAATTTCTTTTTTATTAGTTACAAAGTTGCAATCCTAATAACTATAAAAATATAATTGTGTTCAGCTCTGGCGTGCCTTTTTTATATTTTGCTATGAAGACATTTGTATTTTAGACATTCTGTTCTTTACCTCGGTGAAATAAAATTTTACAGAACTTCTCTGTCTTCTTCTTCTCCTCTCAGTTGGGACAATGTAGAGTTTGCTGCGATTCAATTTGTAAACCAGGGGTCACTGAATGGCGGACCGCAGTCCGCACCCGGAACCAGTGTTTCTTATGGGCCGCCAGCCAGCCCCCTCTTATTCATTGATTGGTTATTAGGGGCGCCAGCATCCTAACAGCCAATGACCTCTTACCTTCAGCATCACTGGGGGGTGAAAGTGGAACCTCCACTGTCCAAACCTGCAGCTTGCTCCGCCTCCTAGCATCTGCCTGTTTGGTGCTAAAAGGAATGGGGGCGCTCCGAGTACTCAGACATATAAAAAAAAAGTTTCTACCGTCACTTTAATGTTTCTATGTCAGTAATGGGGACACCTGATGTAAGAGGGACACTCTGATGGGGGCACCCGATGCAAATTAGACACTATCTCCATCAGAGTGTCTCCCTTAAGGGGCCCCTTACATGCCCCCCCCTTATACTGGGTGTCCCTGTCATAATGTCCCCTTGCATTGGGTGCCTCCATCAGAGTGTCCCTAATGTAAGGGGGACACTTTGATGGGGCGCCCGGTGCAAGGGCAACACTCAGATGGGGGCACCCAATGCAAGGGCAACACTCTGACGGGGGCACCCGATGTAAATTAGAAACTATCTCGATCAGAGTGTCTTCCTTACATTGGGTGCCCCCCCCCCCTTATACTGGGTGTCCCTAGTAGAATGTCCCATTTCATTGGGTGCCTCCATCAGAGTGCCCCCCTTACATAGAGTGTCCCTAATGGGGACACCCTGATGGGGGCACCCGATGCAAGAGGAACACTCTGATGGGGGGGCGCCTGCTGCAAGGGGAACACTCTGATGGGGGCGCCCGCTGCAAGGGGAAGACTCTGATGGGGGCGCCCGCTGCAAGGGGAACACTCTGATGGGGGTGCCCGCTGCAAGGGGAACACTCTGATGGGGGTGCCCGCTGCAAGGGGAACACTCTGATGGGGGTGCCCGCTGCAAGGGGAACACTCTGATGGGGGCGCCCGCTGCAAGGGGAACACTCTGATGGGTGGCGCCCGGTGCAAGAGCAACACCCTGATGGGTGGCGCCCGGTGCAAGGGCAACACTCTCATGGGTGGCACCCGGTGCAAAGGCAACACTCTGATGGGGGCGCCCGGTGCAAGGGGAACACTCTGATGGGGGCGCCCGGTGCAAGGGGAACACTCTGATGGGGGCGCCCAATGTAAGGGGAGCACTCTGATGGGAGCACCTGGTGAGGGGGAACACTCTGATGGGTGGCGCCCGGTGCAAGGGCAACACCCTGAGGGTGGCGCCTGGTGCAAGGGCAACACTCTCATGGGTGGCACCCGGTGCAAAGGCAACACTCTGATGGGGGCGCCCGGTGCAAGGGGAACACTCTGATGGGGGCGCCCAATGTAAGGGGAGCACTCTGATGGGAGCACCTGGTGAGGGGGAACACTCTGATGGGTGGCGCCCGGTGCAAGGGCAACACCCTGAGGGTGGCGCCTGGTGCAAGGGCAACACTCTCATGGGTGGCACCCGGTGCAAAGGCAACACTCTGATGGGGGCGCCCGGTGCAAGGGGAACACTCTGATGGGGGCGCCCGATGTAAGGGGAGCACTCTGATGGGAGCACCTGGTGCAAGGGGAACACTCTGATGGGGGCGCCCGATGTAAGGGGAGCACTCTGATGGGGGCACCCGATGTAAGGGGTACTGGGTGTCGCCACCAGAATGTCCCCTTGCATTGGGTGCCTCCATCAGAGTGTCCCCCTTACATAGATTGTCCCTAATGTAGGTGAGGGACACCCTGATGGGGACACCTGATGTAAGGGGGGGGACACCCTGATGGGGACACAATGTAAAAAGGGATTCAGAATATTAACACTAAATATTATTGAATTGTTATGGAAATTGTCCATTGCATATTTTTTTTTTTTTTTACATCACATGGCATTTATACAAGAATCAGAGTCATAGCACAAACATGCAAATCAGATCTCTGCTGGCAGAAAAAAAATTACAGATCGGATCTCCTGAAATCCTAATTCACTGCACCTGTTCTATATTGACCCTCGTTATAGCGCCTACTGCCAACTTACCACTAGATGGCGACAAATGACAGTCTACACATCAATGTTTAACTTTATAAAATACATTTATTACAAAGCACAGTGCTGGGTAGAGTTAAGGCTCCTTTTTTGTTGGCTTTTTGGTTGTTTTTTTTTTTTTCTTGCACGGGAAGTGCAACGTCATTTTTGGCTTCTGGTTTTGCTCTTCTAAGGCCACGGCAATCTATATTCCTGTTATATTATATTTCCTGTAAGACACAAAGTTGTCACAGTAAGATTAAAAATACATTTGCAGCCAAAATGCATTTGACTGCTGAAGTGTTGTTGCATCAATGCACAATAACATGCGTCAGCGCCATTAGGTTCAAATGGCATCCCAACGCACTAAGACAACAAAGCTCATCGCCACGCCAAGTAACGCCCTACCGTGCATTGTGTTACGAAAAATGGTTCTCGTCTTTTTTGTTTCTTTCTTAGGTCCTTTGCCAGCCCAATGCCTTAATGCAATGCCAACCAACATTTTAAAAAAGCGCGTAAACGCATTGTAACAAGACGCTGCAGGGGTCTCAAACTGATGGCCCTCCAGCTATTGCAAAACTACAATTCCCATGGAGGCATTGAAAAGGCTGACAGTTACAAGCATGACTCCCATAGGCAGGAGGCATGATGGGACTTGTAGTTCCGCAACAGCTGGAGGGCCGCCAGTTTGAGACCCCTGCGCTAAAGCCTCATTGGTCCCTTATGGTGGCTGTCCATGGTCTTTTGGGGAAATTTCCATTCACTTCCTGTTACGGTGACGCAAAAGAAAATCTCGACAAAATGAGGAGAAATTGGCTCTTGAACAGATGTCCCCGTTGGAAGATTTCCACTCACTTCCTGCTCCGGTGACAACGGTCCACAGATCAAACAGAGAGGGGTAAATCTCCCCAGAGGGGACACGGACAGCAAGGCACACCTGACAGGGGGAGTCTAACCCTCAAATGGAGCTCTGTGGTCACATGACTTATAAAAGTTCTGCTCTGTCACTCATCCCCTCCCCCATTAGTACATCGTAACCTCCCAGCAACAGAAGAGAGACTCTTCGCTCTCAGCTTACCTCTTCTGTCGTCTCTTGCAAGATAATCCCCGACACCTTCCACCTGCAGGAAGAGATTCATTTATTTTATTTATTCAAAAAATACTAATATAAAATTACACCAAAAATCAAGACGTTGTGTGCCTACAGACCCAGGAACTCAGCACAGGGATGGTGGGAACCCCTCATAATGGGCACAGCAGGTGTACAGACCCGGGAACTCAGCACAGGGATGGTGGGAACCCCTCATAATGGGTACAGCAGGTGTACAGATTCGGGAACTCTGCACAGGGATGGTGGGAACCCCTCATAATGGGCACAGCAGGTGTACAGACCTGGGAACTCTGCACAGGGATGGTGGGAACCCCTCATAATGGGCACAGCGGGTGTACAGACACAGGAACTCAGCACAGGGATGGTGGGAACCCCTCATAATGGGCACAGCAGGTTTAC
>BLSH010528672.1:489675-499974 GCA_018402905.1 Glandirana rugosa
CTGTAATACTGTCCCTGTGGGTCATATTCCCCCCCCCGTACATTCCCCGGGGAATTCCCTCTGTGAGACTACCTCTATCACAGGTTAAACGTAGCCCACGGGGGTAGTCTCACAGGGAGAATGTAGTCCACAGGGGTAATGACTGTATCTTTGTAATTTCACCGCCATCTTTGAAAAATGAGCCTCGCGGAGGTAAGGAAAATCGCGGTTTGTCCGTCTACGATCCTCCGCCTCGTTCGACGTCCAGACCTGTCACCTCCAAGGTGAAAGTGGGGGGTCACTACGACTTCCATTCTCCAGTAACCGACAATCCCCAGCCCCCTCTTATTCATTGATTGGTTATTAGGGGCGCCAGCATCCTAACAGCCAATGACCTCTTACCTTCAGCATCACTGGGGGGTGAAAGTGGAACCTCCACTGTCCAGACCTGCAGCTTGCTCCGCCTCCTAGCATCTGCCTGTTTGGCGCTAAAAGGAATGGAGGCGCTCCGAGTAAAAAGTTTCTACCGCCACTTTAATGTTTCTATGTCAGTAATGGGGACACCTGATGTAAGAGGGACACTCTGATGGGGGCACCCGATGCAAATTGGACACTATCTCCATCAGAGTGTCTCCCTTAAGGGGCCCCTTACATGCCCCCCCCCTTATACTGGGTGTCCCTGTCATAATGTCCCCTTGCATTGGGTGCCTCCATCAGAGTGTCCCTAATGTAAGGGGGACACTTTGATGGGGCACCCGGTGCAAGGGCAACACTCAGATGGGGGCACCCGGTGCAAGGGCAACACTCAGATGGGGGCACCCGGTGCAAGGGCAACACTCTGACGGGGGCACCCGATGTAAATTAGAAACTATCTCGATCAGAGTGTCTTCCTTATATTGGGTGCCCCCCCCCTATACTGGGTGTCCCTATCAGAATGTCCCCTTTCATTGGGTGCCTCCATCAGAGTGCCCCCCTTACATAGAGTGTCCCTAATGGGGACACCCTGATGGGGGCACCCGATGCAAGAGGAACACTCTGATGCAGGGGGGTGCCTGCTGCAAGGGGAACACTCTCATGGGTGGCACCCGCTGCAAGGGGAACACTCTGATGGGGGCGCCCGCTGCAAGGGGAACACTCTGATGGGGGCGCCCGCTGCAAGGAGAACACTCTGATGGGGGCACCCGCTGCAAGGAGAACACTCTGATGGGGGCGCCCGCTACAAGGGGAACACTCTGATGGGGGCGCCCGCTACAAGGGGAACACTCTGATGGGGGCGCCCACTACAAGGGGAACACTCTGATGGGGGCGCCCGGTGCAAGGGGAACACTCTCATGGGTGACGCCCGGTGCAAGGGGAACACTCTGATGGGGGCGCCCGATGTAAGGGGAGCACTCTGATGGGAGCACCCGGTGCAAGGGGAACACTCTGATGAGGGCAACCGATGTAAGGGGAGCACTCTGATGAGGGCGCCCAATGTAAGGGGAGCACTCTGATGGGGGCACCCGATGTAGGGGGTACTGGGTGCCGCC
The DNA here is from genome assembly GCA_018402905.1 of Glandirana rugosa. Classification (NCBI taxonomy): domain Eukaryota; kingdom Metazoa; phylum Chordata; class Amphibia; order Anura; family Ranidae; genus Glandirana; species Glandirana rugosa. The sequence continues at coordinate 491,184 of BLSH010528672.1, forward strand.
ACCAGAATGTCCCCTTGCATTGGGTGCCTCCATCAGTGTCCCCCTTACATAGATTGTCCCTAATGTAGGTGAGGGACACCCTGATGGGGACACCTGATGTAAGGGGGGACACCCTGATGGGGACACAATGTAAAAAGGGATTCTGAATATTAACACTAAATATTATTGAATTGTTATGGAAATTGTTCATTGCATATTTTTTTTTTTTTACATCACATGACATTTATACAAGAAACAGAGTCATAGCACAAACATGCAAATCAGATCTCTGCTGGCAGAAAAAAATTTACAGATCGGATCTCCTGAAATCCTAATTCACTGCACCTGTTCTATATTGACCCCTGTTATAGTGCCTACTGCCAACTTACCACGAGATGGCGACAAATGACAGTCTACACATCAATGTTTAACTTTATAAAATACATTTATTACAAAGCACAGTGCTGGGTAGAGTTAAGGCTCCTTTTTGTTGGCTTTTTGGTTGTTTTTTTTTTTTTTTTCTTGCACGGGAAGTGCAACGTCATTTTTGGCTTCTGGTTTTGCTCTTCTAAGGCCACGGCGATCTATATTCCTGTTATATTATATTTCCTGTAAGACACAAAGTTGTCACAGTAAGCTTAAAAATACATTTGCAGCCAAAACGCATTTGACTGCTGAAGTGTTGTTGCATCAATGCGCAATAACATGCGTCAGCGCCATTAGGTTCAAATGGCATCCCAACGCACTAAGACAACAAAGCTCATCGCCACGCCAAGTAACTCCCTACCGTGCATTGTGTTACGAAAAATGGTTCTCGTCTTTTTTGTTTCTTTCTTAGGTCCTTTGCCAGCCCAATGCCTTAATGCAATGCCAACCAACATTTTAAAAAAGCGCGTTTACGCATGTGCGTAAACGCATTGTGCCAAGACGCTAAAGCAGGGGTCTCAAACTGATGGCCCTCCAGCTGTTGCAAAACTACAATTCCCATGGAGGCATTGAAAAGGCTGACAGTTACAAGCATGACTCCCATAGGCAGGAGGCATGATGGGACTTGTAGTTCTGCAACAGCTGGAGGGTCGCCAGTTTGAGACCCCTACGCTAAAGCCTCATTGGTCCCTTATGGTGGCTGTCCATGATCTTTTAGGGAAATTTCCATTCACTTTCTGTCAAGATGAAGAAAAAGAAAATCTCGACAAAATGAGGAGAAATTGGCTCTTGAACAAATGTCCCCATTAGAAGGTTTCCCCTCACTTCCTGCTCCGGTGACAACGGTCCGCAGATCAAACAGAGAGGGGTGACTCTCCCCAGAGGGGACGCGGACAGCAAGGCACACCTGACAGGGAGTCTAACCCTCAAATGTAGCTCTGTGGTCACATGACTTATAAAAGTTCTATTCTGTCACTCATCCCCTCCCCCATTAGTACAACGTAACCTCGCAGCAACAGAAGAGAGACTCTTCGCTCTCAGCTTACCTCTTCTGTCGTCTCTTGCAAGATAATCCCCGACACCTTCCACCTGCAGGAAGAGATTCATTTATTTTATTTATTCAAAAATACTAATATAAAATGACACCAAAAATCAAGACGTTGTGTGCCTACAGCCCCGGGAACTCAGCACAGAGATGGTGGGAACCCCTCATAATGGGCACAGCAGGTGTACAGACCCCGGAACTCAGCACAGGAATGGTGGGAACCCCTCATAATGGGCACAGCGGGTGTACAGACCCGGGAACTCAGCACAGAGATGGTGGGAACCCCTCATAATGGGCACAGCGAGTGTACAGACCCGGGAACTCAGCACAGAGATGGTGGGAACCCCTCATAATGGGCACAGCAGGTGTACAGACCCAGGAACTCAGCACAGGGATGGTGGGAACCCCTCATAATGGGCACAGCAGACGTACAGACCCAGGAACTCAGCACAGGAATGGTGGGAACCCCTCATAATGGGCACAGCGGGTGTACAGACCCAGGAACTTAGCACAGGGATGGTGGGAAACCCTCATAATGGGCACAGCGGGTGTACAGACCCGGGAACTCAGCACAGGGATTGTGGGAACTCCTCATAATGGGCACAGCAGGTGTACAGACCCGGGAACTCAGCACAGGGATGGTGGGAACCCCTCATAATGGGCACAGCCGGTGTACAGACCCGGGAACTCAGCACAGGGATTGTGGGAAACCCTCATAATGGGCACAGCAGGTGTACAGACCCGGGAACTCAGCACAGGGAGGGTGGGAACCCCTCATAATGGACACAGCAGGTGTACAGACCCGGGAACTCAGCACAGGGATGGTGGGAAACCCTCATAATGGGCACAGCGGGTGTACAGACCTGTGAACTCAGCACAGGGATGGTGGGAACCCCTCATAATGGGCACAGCAGGTGTACAGACCCGGGAACTCAGCACAGGGATGGTGGGAACTCCTCATAATGGGCAAAGCAGGTGTACAGACCCGGAAACTCAGCACAGGGATGGTGGGAACCCCTCATAATGGGCACGCAGGTGTACAGACTTGGGAACTCAGCACAGGGATGGTGGGAACCCCTCATAATGGGCACGCAGGTGTACAGACCTGGGAACTCAGCACAGGGATGGTGGGGACCCCTCATAATGGGCACAGCAGGTGTACAGACCTGGGAACTCAGCACAGGGATGGTGGGTACCCCTCATAATGGGCACAGCAGGTGTACAGCCCGGAAACTCTGCACAGGGATGGTGGAACCACTCATAATGGGCACAGCAGGTGTACAGCCACAGGAACTCAGCACAGGGATGTGGGAACCCCTCATAATGGGCACAGCAGGGGTACAGACCCAGGAACTCAGCACAGGGATAGTGAAACCCCTCATTATGAGCACAGCATGTGTACAGCCCCAGGAACTCAGCACAGGAATGGTGGGAACCCCTCATAATGGGCACAGCGGGTGTACAGACCCAGGAACTTAGCACAGGGATGGTGGGAAACCCTCATAATGGGCACAGCGGGTGTACAGAACCAGGAACTTAGCACAGGGATGGTGGGAAACCCTCATAATGGGCACAGCGGGTGTACAGACCTGGAAACTCAGCACAGGGATGGTGGGAACCCCTCATAATGGGCACAGCCGGTGTACAGACCCGGGAACTCAGCACAGGGATTGTGGGAACTCCTCATAATGGGCACAGCAGGTTTACAGACCCGAGAACTCAGCACAGGGATGGTGGGAACCCCTCATAATGGGCACAGCCGGTGTACAGACCCGGGAACTCAGCACAGGGATGGTGGGAAACCCTCATAATGGGAACAGCAGGTTTACAGACCCGAGAACTCAGCACAGGGATGGTGGGAACCCCTCATAATGGGCACAGCGGGTGTACAGACCCGGCAACTCAGCACAGGGATGGTGGGAACCCCTCATACCGGGCACAGCAGGTGTACAGACCCGGGAACTCAGCACAGGAATGGTGGGAACCCCTCATAATGGGCACAGCAGGTGTACAGACCCGGCAACTCGGCACAGGGATAGTGGGAACCCCTCATACTGGGCACAGCCGGTGTACAGACCTGGGAACTCAGCACATGGATGGTGGAACCTCTCATAATGGGCACAGCAGGGGTACAGACCCAGAGAACTCAGCACAGGGATGGTGGGAACCCCTCATAATGGGAACAGCAGGTGTACAGCCCCAGGAACTCAGCACAGGGATGGTGGAACCCCTCATAATGGGCACAGCAGGTGTACAGACCTGGGAACTCAGCACAGGGATGGTGGAAACCCCTCATAATGTGCACAGCAGGTGTACAAACCCGGGAACTCAGCACAGGGATGGTGGAACCCCTCATAATGGGCACTGCAGGTGTGCAGACCTGGGAACTAAGCACAGGGATGGTGGAACCCCTCATAATGGGCACTGCAGGTGTACAGACCCAGGAACTCAGCACAGGGATGGTGGAACCCCTCATAATGGGCACAGCGGGTGTACAGACCTGGGAACTCAGCACAGGGATGGTGGAACCCCTCATAATGGGCACAGCAGGTGTACAGCCCCGGAAACTCAGCACAGGGATGGTGGGAACCCATCATAATGGGTACAGCAGGTGTACAGACCCGGGAACTCAGCACAGGGATGATGGGAACCCCTCATAATGGGTACAGCAGGTGTATAGACCCAGGAACTCATCACAGGGATGGTGGGAACCCCTCATAAAGGGCACAGCAGGTGTACAGACCCGGCAACTCAGCACAGGGATGGTGGGAACCCCTCACAATGGACACAGCAGGTGTACAGACCCAGGAACTCAGCACAGGGATGGTGGGAACCCCTCATAATGGGCACAGCAGGTGTACAGACCCAGGAACTCAGCAGAGGGATGGTGGGAACCCCTCATAATGGGCACAACAGGTGTACAGACCCGAGAACTCAGCACAGGGATAGTGGGAACCCCTCATAATGGGCACAGCAGGTGTACAGACCCAGGATCTCAGCACAGGGATGTTGGGAACCCCTTATAATGGGCACAACAGGTGTACAGACCCAGGAACTCAGCACAGGGATGTTGGGAACCCCTCATAATGGGATCAGCAGGTGTACAGACCCTGGAACTCAGCACAGGGATGTTGGAAGCCCCTCATAATGGGCACAGCAGGTGTACAGACCCTGGAACTCAGCACAGGGATGTTGGGAACCCCTCATAATGGGCACAGCAGGTGTACAGACTCGGGAACTCAGCACAGGGATGTGGGAACCCCTCATAATGGGCACAGCAGGGGTACAGACCCAGGAAATCAGCACAGGGATGTGGGAACCCCTCATAATTGAGACAGCAGGTGTACAGTCCCGAGAACTCAGCACAGGGATGGTGGGAACCCCGCATAATGGGCACAGCGGGTGTACAGCCCCAGGAACTCAGCACAGGGATGTGGGAACCCCTCATAATGGGCACAGCAGGGGTACAGACCCAGGAACTCAGCACAGGGATAGTGGAACCCCTCATTATGGGCACAGCAGGTGTACAGCCCCAGGAACTCAGCACAGGGATGGTGGAACCCCTCATAATGGGTACAGCAGGTGTACAAACCCAGGAACTCGGCACAGGGATAGTGGGAACCCCTCATACTGGGCACAGCAGGTGCACAGACCTGGGAACTCAGCACAGGTATGGTGGAACCTCTCATAATGGGCAAAGCAGGGGTACAGACCCAGGGAGCTCAGCACAGGGATGGTGGGAACCTCTCATAATGGGCACAGCAGGTGTACAGCCCAGAAACTCCGCACAGGGATGGTGTGAACCCGTCATTATGGGCACAGCAGGTGTACAGCCACAGGAATTCAGCACAGGGATGGTGGAACCCCTCATAATGGGCACAGCGGGTGTACAGACCCAGCAACTCACCACAGGGATGGTGGGAACCCCTCGTACCGGGCACAGGAGGTGTACAGACCCGGGAACTCAGCTCAGGGATGGTGGGAACCCCTCATAATGGGCACAGCAGGTGTACAGACCTAAGAACTCAGCACAGGGATGGTGGAACCCCTCATAATGGGCACAGCGGGTGTAAAGAACTGGCAACTCACCACAGGGATGGTGGGAACCCCTCGTACCGGGCACAGGAGGTGTATAGACCCGGGAACTCAGCACAGGGATGGTGGAACCTCTCATAATTGGCACAACAGGTGTACAGCCCCGGAAACTCAGCACAGGGATGGTGGGAACCCATCATAAAGGGCACAGCGGGTGTAAAGACCCGGGAACTCAGCACAGGGATGGTGGGAACCCCTCATAATGGGCACTGCAGGTGTACAGACCTGGGAACTAAGCACAGGGATGGTGGGAACCCCTCATAATTGGCACAACAGGTGTACAGCCCTGGAAACTCAGCACAGGGATGGTGGGAACCCATCATAATGGGCACAGCAGGTGTACAGACCTGTGAACTCTGCACAGGGATGGTGGAACACCTCATAATGGGCACAGCAGGTGTACAGACCCAGAAACTCACCACAGGGATGGTGGGAACCCCCCATACTGGGCACAGCAGGTGTAAAGACCCGGCAACTTACCACAGGGATGGTGGGACCCCTCATACTGGGCACAGCAGATGTAAAGACCCGGGAACTCAGCACAGGGATCGTGTGAACCCCTCATAATGGGTACAGCAGGTGTACAGACCCGGGAACTCAGCACAGGGATCGTGTGAACCCCTCATAATGGGTACAGCAGGTGTACAGACCCGGGAACTCAACACAGGGATGGTGGGAACCCCTCATAATGGGCACTGCAGGTGTACAGACCCGGGAACTCAGCACAGGGATGGTGGGCACCCCTCATATTGGGCACAGCAGGTGTACAGACCCGGCAACTAAGCACAGGGATGGTGGGAACCACTCATAGTGGGTACAGCAGGTGTACAGACCCGGGAACTCAACACAGGGATGATGGGAACCCCTCATACCGGGCACAGCAGGGGTACAGACCCAGGAACTCAGCACAGGGATGGTGGAACCCCTCATAATGGGCACAGCGGGTGTACAGACCTGGGAACTCAGCACATGGATGGTGGAACCCCTCATAATGGGCACAGCGGGTGTACAGACCCGGCAACTCAGCACATGGATGGTGGAACCCCTCATAATGGGCACAGCGGGTGTAAAGACCCGGCAACTCAGCACAGGGATAATGGGAACCCCTCATAATGGGCACAGCAGGTGTACAGCCCCAGGAACTAAGCACACAGATGGTGGAACCCCTCATAATGGGCACAGCGGGTGTACAGACCCAGCAACTCAGCACAGGGATGGTGGGAACCCCTCATAATGGGCACAGCAGGTGTACAGCCCCAGGAACTAAGCACACAGATGGTGGAACCCCTCATAATGGGCACAGCAGGTGTACAGCCCCAGGAACTAAGCACACGGATGGTGGAACCCCTCATAACGGGCACAGCAGGTGTACAGACCCGAGAACTCAGCACAGGGATAATGGGAGCCCCTCATACCGGGCACAGCAGGGGTACAGCCCCAGGAACTAAGCACAGGGATGGTGGAACCCCTCATAATGGGCACAGCGGGTGTACAAACCCGGGAACTCAGCACAGGGATGGTGCGAACCCCTCAAACCGGGCACAGCAGGTGTACAGACCTGGCAACTCACCACAGGGATGGTGGGAACCCCTCGTACCGGGCACAGGAGGTGTACAGACCCGGGAACTCAGCACAGGGATGGTGGGAACCCCTCATAATGGGCACAGCAGGTGTAAAGACCTGAGAACTCAGCACAGGGATAGTGGGAACCCTCATAATGGGCACAGCAGGGGTACAGACCCAGGAACTCAGCACAGGGATGGTGGAAACCCCTCATAATGGGCACAGCAGGGGTACAGACCCAGGAACTCAGCAAAGGGATGGTGGGAACCTCTCATAATGGGCACAGCAGGTGTACAGCCCGGAAACTCCGCACATGGATGGTGTGAACCCCTCATAATGGGCACAGCAGGTGTACAGACCCGGGAACTCAGCACAGGGATGGTGGGGACTCCTCATAATGGGCACAGCAGATGTACAGCCCCGGAAACTCAGCACAGGGATGGTGGGAACCCCTCATAATGGGCACAGCAGGTGTACAGACCCAGGAACTCAGCACAGGAATGGTGGAACCCCTCATAATGGGCACAGCGGGTGTACAGACCCAGCAACTCAGCACAGGTATGGTGGAACCCCTCATAATGGGCACAGCAGGTGTACAGCCCCAGGAACTCAGCACAGGGATGGTGGAAACCCCTCATAATGGGCACAGCAGGTGTACAGACCCGGGAACTCAGCACAGGGATGGTGGGAACCCCTCATAATGGGCACAGCAGGTGTACAGACCCAGGAACTCAGCCCAGATATTGGTTATAATGGAAAGTTCTATGAACCTGTGACAAAGTGCTTAAACAATACCCCAACCTTCCTATATGACTGGACTAGCAGACCTTCTCAGGTGATCCTTTCATGTCAGGCCCACCGCCCTCCATGGAGATGGCTGCACCAGGAAGCTGTTCCCCCTTTGGGGTGCGATAATCTATAGGGAGTGCCGCTGCAGACGCAGGTGAGCAGTTTCTTGGTTGCCCTGTAACTGTTGCTGCCGGGTTGTCCCCATGGATGAGATTTCCAGGGTGGTGACCCCTAAGGTAGAGGACATTACTGATCTTCCCTCTCCCTGTCTGATTGACCACCTGACAGCTCAACAACCTCTCTGAGCTCAGGTGGCTCCAATCAGACAGAGGCCCCATGGAGTCCCATCAGAGGATCCGGAGCACAGACATCCCACCAGTAAGTCTCCTAAGCTTTGTATTTTCAGGGCTGTGACAATGTGATGGGGCCCCCATAGCAAAACCTTCAGGGGCCCCCTGTGTCCCTCTGATCTCTCCAATCTGAAATCCATCCCTCTAGTGGCTATAGACACCTCCAGGCCATGCAAACATTCATTCAAGCCCAGAACATTGATTAGCTGTTGCTGCTGAATACATAAATCACTGAGCAGCTGTGGGGGCCCCATTGCGGTCACACGGTGTGCTGTGCCTATGGATAGCTGTGGGGGCCCCCATTGCAGTCACACGGTGTGCTGTGCCCATGGATAACTGTGGGGGCCCCATTGCAGTCACACGGTGTGCTGTGCCTATGGATAGCTGTGGGGGCCCCCATTGCAGTCACACGATGTGCTGTGCCCATGGATAGCTGTGGGGGCCCCCATTGCAGTCACATGGTGTACTGTGCCTATGGATAGCTGTGGGGGCCCCATTGCAGTCACACGGTGTGCTGTGCCTATGGATGGCTGTGGGGGCTCCA
>BLSH010528672.1:510938-521404 GCA_018402905.1 Glandirana rugosa
GACCGTTTCGTGTCGTGCCGCCATAGGACCGTTTCGTGTCGTGCCGCCATAGGACTGTGCATTGCCAGGATACCGCAGAGCTGTGCATTGCCAGGATACCGCAGAGCTGTGCATTGCCAGGATACCGCAGTACTGTGCATTGCCAGGATACCGCAGTACTGTGCATTGCCAGGATACCGCAGTACTGTGCATTGCCAGGATGCGGCAGTGCTGTGCTTGGCCAGGATACCGCAGTGCTGTGCTTTGCCAGGATACCACCGTGCTGTGCTTTGCCAGGATACCGCCGTGCTGTGCTTTGCCAGGATACCGCCGTGCTGTGCTTTGCCAGGATACCGCCGTGCTGTGCTTTGCCAGGATACCGCCGTACTGTGCTTGGCCAGGATACCGCAGTACTGTGCTTGGCCAGGATACCGCCGTACTGTGCTTGGCCAGGATACCGCCGTACTGTGCTTGGCCAGGATACCGCCGTACTGTGCTTGGCCAGGATACCGCAGTACTGTGCTTGGCCAGGATACCGCAGTACTATGTGTGACCACCAGATGTCATAGAAGAATGATTCTCCCTATAGGTAATATAGACACCAATTATGATAAAGACCCAATTTGTCTCACCGATTGTTGCATTGTTGGCCTCCGTTGCATTCAGGACCTCCTCGTGCTCTGCTGCTGGAGCGTGGTCACCTATAAAGACAATAAATAGTCCAAATCCCTTATATAAATGACACAACCAGGTCACATTTAGGTGTTCTACACCGACTCCGCCCAAAACCAATATTTCAATTTTCGAACAGTCACCCATGATCTAGATCTGCAACCATTTTCTCATATCTCCCCGGTTGATCAGATTTCCCTGATTGGTTTTAATCACTTCCCCAATTACATGCCCACATTATATTTTCTTTTGCTCCCCCCCACCAGAAGCCAAAGAAAATACTCAGTGCTACAAGGTATGGAGCGGCATGTGAATCATGTGGCTAGTATACTGTCTCAAATGCCGCTTTATGCATTAACGTACCTCCTTAGACCCAGCCAGCCTGGACAGCATGGTCACCTGCTGACTTGGCATCATCCACAGGCAGCTTAACTCTTCAATAAGACACAGACATTTTTCCAGTCTTTTGAAGAGCAATTAGACCATGCCTTCCCTAAACCGTGGGACCGTGGAAGAAGTGGGAAGGGTCTATCTAGCTAGGGCTAAACAAACTAGCACTAAATAGGAGGGGAAGATAGACGATACAAAAATGACATTGTAAACAAGTTGCAGCGCCTCAAAACCTCCACTAGATGTCAGCATACTACAGAAAAGGATAACCTCATGCAGTTCAGTTCAAGACATAATTAATAGATGAAATTGGGGCAGACAAACTAGACCAGGCTAATCACAGGGAGCCTATAGCCTTGTGTAAGCTATGACTTCCATGAATTCATCATCACTGGCCAAGCGAGGAGGAGCGAAGAGTGTAGGCTCTGCCCAAAACCAATAAGGGGGAGGGGCTTGCGGGAGGAAGAGCATTGAAGTGAGCCTGTTTTGTTCTGCATGGGCAAATCCCAGGTGATCTTTTATATCCAATTCCCTCATTATTCAGCACTATGGAGAAGCTATTTTTGGGGGAAGCAGGGGGACTCCATCATTTGGCTATGTAATGGTGGCCGTGGTAGAGCAGAACGTGGTATTCTCGTGAGGCGACCGCAACACTGCCAGAGATGGACGGGCAGTTTTGTGCAGGTTGTTCTAGACCAGGAGTCTCCAAACTTCCTATACAAAGGGCCAGTATACTGTCCCTCAGACTTCGAGGGGGCCGGACTGAGGCCAGTGGCAGTAGAAAATGTCCTGGTGTTAGTGGGAGTAATTGTGCCCTATCTCTGGGGTCAGTGGGAGGAATTGTGCTCCATCATTGGTGTCATTATGAGGACATGTGCCCAATTGCTGTCATTGGGAGGAATAGTGCCCCATTGTTGCTGTCATTGGGAGGAATAGTGCCCCATTGTTGCTGTCATTGGGAGGAATAGTGCCCCATTGTTGGTGTCGTTGGAAGGACATATGCCCCATTGTTGGTGTCATTGGAAGGTCATATGCCCCATTGTTGGTGTCATTGGAAGGACATATGCCCCATTTTTGGTGTCATTGGAAGGACATATGCTCCATTGTTGGTGTCATTGGAAGCACATATGCTCCATTGTTGGTGTCATTGGAAGGTCATATGCCCCATTGTTGGTGTCATTGGAAGGACATATGCCCCATTGTTGGTGTCATTGGAAGGACATATGCCCCATTGTTGGTGTCATTGGGAGGACATATGCTCCATTGTTGGTGTCATTGGGAGGACATATGCTCCATTGTTGGTGTCATTGGAAGGACATATGCCCCATTGTTGGTGTCATTGGAAGGTCATATGCCCCATTGTTGGTGTCATTGGAAGGACATATGCCCCATTTTTGGTGTCATTGGAAGGACATATGCTCCATTGTTGGTGTCATTGGAAGCACATATGCCCCATTGTTGGTGTCATTGGAAGCACATATGCCCCATTGTTGGTGTCATTGGAAGCACATATGCCCCATTGTTGGTGTCATTGGAAGGACATATGCCCCATTGTTGGTGTCATTGGAAGGACATATGCCCCATTGTTGGTGTCATTGGGAGGACATATGCTCCATTGTTGGTGTCATTGGAAGCACATATGCCCCATTGTTGGCGTCATTGGAAGGACATATGCCCCATTGTTGGTGTCATTGGAAGGACATATGCCCCATTGTTGGTGTCATTGGAAGGACATATGCCCCATTGTTGGTGTTATTGGAAGGACACATGCCCCATTGTTGGTGTCATTGGAAGGACATATGCCCCATTGTTGGTGTCATTGGAAGGACATATGCCCCATTGTTGGTGTCATTGGAAGGACACATGCCCAACTGTTGGGGTCAGTGGATGGAAGGGTGCCCCAAGGGCAGGATAAAAGCAAGCAAAGGGCAACATCCGGCCCCCAGGCCGGAGTTTGGAGAACGCTGTTCTAGACCATAAAGTGTCCCCAGCAGCTTCCAATCAACTCACCAATCTTGATATCCACCCCAGCCGTGCTAGAGGCATGCGTCCCCCCTTCGGTTGCCTGGTCAGCCTCTGACAAAGGAGAGAAAAAATATAGAGATGTTGTTAGCGGGAAAAAATAAAATGATTGCATCAATAAAATGGTTGTTTAAACGAACATGCAGGAGTGAGAGGTTGCCAGGCCCAATCAGGAGCAGGCGGCATTTTTTTACGATAGGATATCCTCGTTCCTGGTCGGTAACCCAAAGGATCGCCTCTGTCTGGGTCATATTGGGAATATTTGCCTTCACTTCCTGTCCAAAAGTCAATACAGAAAGTGAGGAAAACTTTCCTCTTTGTCAAAGCAAAGAGTACCCCTTAAGGTTGGTCTTTCCTTTGATATATTTAAGGGATGGTGGCAATTAACACCCCTGAGGTAATTATTAATCTTCAAACTTTCCACTTTGTTGCAGGGCCGTCTTTAATATTGATTGGACCCTGGGCAAATATTTTCTTGGGGGGGGCCCCCCCCATGCAATTTCACTCTCCACCTGCTCTGAGACTTACAATGAATAGCAACTAGACTCAAAATCAGCACAGCTGGCCGCCACTATTTACATATCAATGCCGGTTATTTACATGTAAACATGGGGTCTGCAGGTGAGTCATCTGTACACAACAATACGGCAGAGTTGGGCAGCTTTAGTAGCAGCACTTAGATATCGGGACACAGCACAGGTCTAAAACTTCAAGGGACAAGGGAATTTAAACCAGGATAGTGGGCAAGCATGAGGCAGCTGCTTTGGGCCCCACAACAATGACAGGGCCCAGGGCAGCTGCCTCTTTCGCCCTGCCTTAAAGACGGCCCTGCTTTTTTGTCATAACCAGAACAAGCGTGCTCATGGAAGGATTCCCCATCACCTCCCTGTGACACCTGTAAAGGTTTGGATCTCCCATCACTTTGACAACGGTCAAAAAAAAAAAAGGGCAGCAATAACAAGGCGTAGATAATGGGGGGGATATGGGGGTCCAAAACTCGCTTTGAGCATCCTGGCTGGCAGCAGCTTGAAGGCACTGGAATCCTATAGCCTGGGAATCCTCATGTGTCTCTTTTAGGGTGCTGTTCTGTGGGCCTGTGTGGTCCTCCTTTCCTTCAGCTCACTGCCGCAAACCCGGCTGTCAAAATGACAGCAGCTCATGCTTCTCCTATGTAAATAAACCCTTTGCAAGAGTAGTGTCTGCATTGTCAACAACAGTTAGGATGTAGCAATTGTATTGTTGATACATTGTAACTACTTTTGGCTATATTCCTAATATATGTATCATTTTCTATCTACATTAGCAATTGCTGTTTGTAAGCTAACCTAGATCAAACTTCCTTTATTTATTTATTTTTTTTTTTTTACATTGATTGCTTTTCTTCCTCCATTTATCATCCCCGTGCTGCCTTACCTGGTTCATTGTTAGCGGAAGTGGTGAAGGGTTCAGGAGACGCTGCAGAAAATAGAAATGGAAATCAATAACAACCACTTGTATCCTTGAAAACGTGTCCATGAGGAGAAATACTGTGAGACCCGATGGGGAAGGGGCAACATTCCTATATTGAATACATCAAAAGCGATGCCTAGGCATGGCACCACCTCCACAATGTCAGGTCCTTCATGACCTGTAATGAGGAGCAGTCATTTTCCATATGAGTGGCACCTATTTTCACCAAGTCAGAACTTGTATAGGAAGCTGAGCGGGCTTTAGCCTAGGCTCACATCGATGCGATTTGACAAAAATCGCATGCCAAATTGGCAGCAGTTGCCGGGAAAAGGCACGGCTCCACATCAGTGTGACGCCGCACCGATTCCCAAAAGTAGTTTTTTTTTATTTTTGGCGATTTTTGTATAAACCTCTGTGCAGCAACCCGCCAGGGCCGTCTTTAAGGCAGGGCAAAAGGGGCAGCTGCCCTGGGCCCTGTCATTGTTGTGGGGCCCAAAGCAGCTGCCTCATACTTGCCAACTATCCTGGTTTAAATTCCCATGTCCCTTGAGCTTTTAGTCCTGTGCTGTGTCCCGATATCTAAGCGCTGCTACTAAAGCTGCCCAACTCTGCCCTATTGTTGTGTACAGATGACTCACCTGCAGACCCTATGTTTACATGTAAATAACCGGCATTCATATGTAAATAGTGGCGGCCAGCTGTGCTGATATGTAAACAAAGTTGGCATTCATGGCATTCATATGTATATCATGGCCCCCCCCCCAGGTCATATTCACCATCACCTATACTGGATGCTGCCCACTGGGGAGACAAAGGCATGCTTGAAATTCCACAGCACATGTCAGCAGATGCGTGAGGGTGTCGTTAATAATTGATGGCACTGCTGTGTATCTGCTAAAGGGCAGCACATTTCTGTGGTGTCAGGAAATCGACTTTGCGCTCCCCAGTCCATGGTGTGCAGGCAGTGAGGAGATGATGTGCTGTAACCTCTAGCAACCAATCTGTGGGCAGTAATGATGTGCTGTACCCTCTAGCAACCAATCAGTGAGCAGTATTGATGTACAGTAATCTCTAGCAACCAAACAAGCAGAAAGCACCTCTAGCAACTAAGCAGTGAGCCGTAATGTGTGCTGTAACCTCTAGCAACCAATCAGTAAGTGGTAATGATGTGCTGTAACCTCTAGCAACCAATCAGTAAGTGGTAATGATATGCTGTAACCTCTGGCAACCAATCAAAATCACTGCTGATCTGATTCAGTAAACTGATTTTGAGTCTAGTTGCTATTTATTGTAAGTCTCAGAGCAGGTGGAGAGTGAAATTGCATGGGGGGGGGTCCAAGAAAATATTTGTCCAGGGGCCAATCAATATTAAAGATGGCCCTGCAACCCGCACAGATGTCTCTGAAAATTGCCCCCTGAAGTCGGACTGACATGCGGGTATGAGTTCAGCTTAATCTCGCTGTCAATGTGAACCTGGGCTTAGAGGACCAGCTGGTAAGGAGGGAAGCAAGCATTACCACCTTGTGGTGCCCTTTCTTTTATGCATGGGGGGGGGTGGGTAGTGTCACTGCAAGATTGCTTTAACCACTTCAGCCCCGGAAGGATTTACCCCCTTCCTGACCAGAGCACTTTTTGCGATTTGGCACTGTGTTGCCTTAACTGACAATTGCGCGGTCGTGCGACGTTGTATCAAACAAAATTGGCTTCCTTTTTTTCCCCCACAAATAGAGATTTCTTTTGGTGAAATTTGATCGCCGCACTGCATTTTTTTTATTATTTTTTGCACTATTAAAAAAAGGAGGGACAATTCTGAAAAAAAAAAACTATTTACTTTTTGTTATAATAAATGTCCAAAATTTTATATATATATTCTAAGTATTTGTGGTAGAAAAAAAATCGCAATCGGCGTTTGATTGGTCTGTGCAACAGTTGCCACGTTTATAAACCATAAGAATTAATTTATTGCATTTTTAGTATTTTTTTTTTTTTACTAGTAATTACAATTTTTTATCGGGACTGCGATATTGTGGCGGACATGTCAGACATTTTTTACACTTTTTTTTGGGAACATTGACATATACAGCAATCAGAGCTAAAAATGTCCACTGATTACTGTATAAATGTTACTGGCAGTGGAGGGGTTAACCTGTAGGGGGCAATCAAGGGGTTAACTGTGTTCCCCAGGCGTGTTCTAATCGTCAGGGGCACCAGAGATCTAACTGATGCCAGTGACAGGGATCAGTAGATCTCTTACATGCAGCCTGGCAACTAATCTTAGAAAGTTTTATTTTACTGAAAGGGTGGTTGATGATTGGAATAAACTACCAACAGAGGTTGTGAGACAGTCAACAGTAAATGGCTTCAAACATGCTTGGGATAAACATAAATCCATAGTCAGACAACAAGGTTAATGTAAAAAAAAAAAAAAACTTAAAAAAAATAATAATAAAAAATAAATAAATAAAAAGGGGAGACTCGATGGACTACTCAGTCTTTTTCTGCCGTCACTTTTCTATGTTTCTATGGCAGAGCGGGGAACCGCCGTGTTTACATCAGCGGTTCCCCAATTTTTCTAGTGTACCAGGCAATCGCGGGTCATCTGCAGACGTGGAGTCCGCCCGGCCTGTGGCCACACTCAGGAGGGAGCGTGTGCGGCGGGCACGTGAGCGTGCTGTCCGCTACTCGCGCATGCGCGAATCGCAGCGATCTGCGCTGCCACAGTGCAGCAGTAAATGTACGCAAGCTGGTCGGGAAAGGGTTAAGCACTGAGGATTTGCAACCTTGATTTTTTTTTTTTTTTTTTCCCAACCTGGTGATGTGTTTACAGGAAGATGCATTGTTGGGAAGGTTGAATTAAGATGCCCGTCTATCCAGTTCAACCTGTTGGGTTGATTTACTAAAACTGGAGAGTGCAACATTTGGGGCAGCTCTAAATAGAAACCAATCAGCTTCCAGGTTTTTTTATTTTTGTCAAAGCTTCACGGAACAAACTTAAAGCGGAACTGCGGCCGACCTCCACATTATTTATATTTTTTATATATATATATTTTATTTTATTTTATTTTTAATTTTTTTTACCCCGCTTACCTGATGGTGGTCTCTGGACTGCTCAGATACTCGCCCATCCGGTGAATCAAGCGTTGACCCACTGAGATCATCCCATGACCGTTCACAGCTCTGTCCGGCGCCACCATGTTTTCTCTGACCTCATTGAGAGGCTCACCAGCTCTTGCGGATTCAGTGGGCAGGACTCTCAATGAGACGATATGCCCGCTCCCTCCTCCTGTTTGTCAATGAAGGCCTATGCCACCTGGGATATGTGACGTACGTATCCTGGGAGGCACAGCAGACAGCAGTGGCGGCTGGTGGTATTTTTTAGAAGGGAGGGCAGCAAACAACCTTCAACCCCAACCTCCCCGTTGCACAGCACTTATTCGGGGTGGGGTGGGGGGAAAAATGTGCTGTCGTGGCACTGACAGCACCCCCCCTTCCCCCAGTGGCGCAGCACTCAGTCATCGGGGTTAGTGCAGCACTGACCAGGCTGTGGTGTGTCCTGCCCTCTCCTCCAGAGAGCGGTGGTGGGCGGAGGTGTGTGTTCCAGCAGGTGTCTCCGTGCTCCTTATCTCCTCTCCTCCTAAGTGCCAGGCATCCAATAGGATCACCTAGCTCTTTGGCCAATTGGGAAATGGGTCTCAACGACCTGCCTTCTGATTGGCCGGGAGGAAAATTTAGTTTGAAAATAGAAAAAGTTCGCTATGGTCACACAATTGGGTGGGATCGCGGCGCACTCTCTCTGCACCCAAAGCCCACCTTTTTTTGAAGCCTATTAGAGCCTCTGGCTCTAATCAGGTGCTTCAAAAAAAAACACGTCCTGATAGGGGGGCGGGGGTGCCCGTGCACCCTTAATGCACGGGCCGCCACTGGCAGTGTCATTCGCCTAAGATGACTGACATGCATGGGGAGACGGTGCGGACTTATCATTAAAAAAAAAGAAGTAAAAAAAAAATGCCCTATTCCTGCAGAGGAAAGGAGGAGGGGTGGAGAGGCGGGAACATCATCGGGAGGGTGAAGGTCCACGCTTTAAGTTAGAAACTGATTGGCTACCATCCACAGCTGCATCAGATTTTGCACTCTCCAGTTTTAGTACATGAACCCCTATGTGACTACTATTTTCCATATCCGTGTATGTCGTGTTCACTAGGAAACACATCTAAACATTTTTTGAATGCATCTATTAGAGGCGTCGCTAGGGGGTGGCTATTGGGGTATAGCCCTGAATCTGGGGCCATAGCCCCGAGTCTCCCAGGCAAGGGTCCCCAACCACAGGGCCGCGGCCCACTATCGGGTTGTGGCCTCTCCGGCCGGGCTGTGAGTGCAGCAGGCAGGCAGCACGGGTGAGTCGGAGAGTGGCCAGGCAACACGGGAGAGCCGGGTGGGTGGCAAGTGAGACAGCCGAGAGATGACATCATCTCTCACCACCAGCCCTGCTTCACCGCTGTTCCACACTCACCATGCAGCCGCGGGCAGTAGAGAGTTTCCATAATCTCCCACTCTCTCTCTCTCTCTGTTGACCCTGGTGTAAGGGGAGGCTCTCTGGGGACCCTGATGTAAGGGGGAGGCTCTCTGGGGACCCTGATGTAAGTGGAGGGGCTCTCTGGGGACCCTGATATAAGGGGGAGGCTCTCTGGGGACCCTGATGTAAGTGGAGGGGTTCTCTGGGGACCCTGATGTAAGTGAGTGGGCTCTCTGGGGACCCTGATGTAAGTGGAGGGGCTCTCTGGGGACCCTGATGTAAGTGAGTGGGCTCTCTGGGGACCCTGATGTAAGTGGAGGGGCTCTCTGGGGACCCTGATGTAAGTGAGTGGGCTCTCTGGGGACCCTGATGTAAGTGGAGGGGCTCTCTGGGGACCCTGATGTAAGGGGGAGGCTCTCTGGGTACCCTGATGTAAGTGAGTGGGCTCTCTGGGGACCCTGATGTAATAATATATTTATAATATAAAATACACATGTATATATGTGTATGCCAGCCCAAGCGTATGACTTTCTTTACTTCGCTGATATGGGCTCTCGCCCCTGATCTTTTGTAGACCTAGCAATGCCCCTGCTATCTATACTTCTCACTGACACCACCAACTCTGGAAGGGAGCTCCACATCCTTACCGCTCTAACAGTAAGGAACCCTTTATGCAGTTTGAGGTTGAGCTACTTCTCATCCAACTTCATTGTGAGGCCATTTTGTCTCTTTTAGTGACCGCCACGTGTCTCTCTTTTAGAGACCTTAAATTAAATAATTTCCTCCCAATGCTAGAGTTGCCATTCAAAGATTAAATTTGTATATCGCTCTCATATCCCCTCTTTTATGCAGAGAGAATACGTTTTAATGCTTGTAATCATTCCCCATAACTGAGGTCTCCCAGTCCCCTTATATGCTCTGTTGCCCTTCTCTGGACTCTCTCCAGTTCCAGCTCATCCCTCCTGAGTAGTGTTGAACGAACCCGGACTGTAACGTTCGGGTCCGTACCGAACTTTCGGGTGTCCGTGGCACGGACCCGGACCCGGACATTTCAAAAATCGTTCGGGTTCGGTCCGGGGTTCTGCTATTTTACTCCACGTGTTGAGAAGCTGCAGGGCAGCCAATCAACAAGCGTTTCACTGGTTTGCCCTTAGAAGCCATCACAGCCATGCCTACTAATGGCATGGCTGTGATTGGCCGGTGCATCATGTGACCCAGCCTCTTTATAAGCTGGAGTCACAGTGCTGCAGTCACATGCTCCTTGGGTTAGTGTAGGGAAAGGTAGCTGACGGCGTGAGGGACAGATTTCAGCCATTTTAAGACCTGATCCTGCATCCTGAGATAGATTACTTTACTACTGCTGTCTGTGCTGTTGCTCTGAGGACAGATAGCAGAAATTAGAGATTTCACATACCACTGCTTTGAGTTGCAGATCAAGCTC
>BLSH010528672.1:538110-550778 GCA_018402905.1 Glandirana rugosa
TTTTTTTTTTTTTTTTTTTTTTTTTTTTTTTTTTTTGTGACTGGGACCGATTTAACTTAAAAATACATAAATAAAAAATTACAAAGTAAAATAAAAAAACTCTTCTTACGGTTCTGGGACTTTGACTCGACGTCGTGCCACCGGTTCTGGTATGTCGCCACATTGTCCTCTCCAAGGTGAGTCTTGTCGCGGAGTGGTACCAGCTGGTTTCTTCAACTCACGACACGAGTCGCAGTATAGGTCTCCAACAGAAACCCTTTATCTGCATACTCACGACGGTCGTAACGACGTCTCCAACTTCCCCACCCCCCCCCCAATTTTTTTTTTTTTTTTTTTTTTTTTTTTTTTTTTTTTTTGTGACTGGGACCGATTTAACTTAAAAATACATAAATAAAAAATTACAAAGTAAAATAAAAAAACTCTTCTTACGGTTCTGGGACTTTGACTCGACGTCGTGCCACCGGTTCTGGTATGTCGCCACATTGTCCTCTCCAAGGTGAGTCTTGTCGCGGAGTGGTACCAGCTGGTTTCTTCAACTCACGACACGAGTCGCAGTATAGGTCTCCAACAGAAACCCTTTATCTGCATACTCACGACGGTCGTAACGACGTCTCCAACTTCCCCACCCCCCCCCCATTTTTTTTTTTTTTTTTTTTTTTTTTTTTTTTTTTTATGCATATAATGAAACATTAAAAAAAAAGTGATTTTTTTTTTTCTTTTAAATGCACAAAATGACACTTTCTAAAACCATTAAAAATTCAGTTCAGCCAAGATCAGTGATCTTTTTTTTTCTTTTTTTTAATGCGTAAAATGAAACATTAAAAAAAATATGTTTAGCCAGAATCAGCTGGCTCTCTGCTATGTGGACCATTTGATTGGTTTGTGCTGCGCTTTTTTTGTAAAAAAAAAAAAGAAAGCCAGCAGGGAAATGTCATTGGCTGTCAATTTAAAGTGATTGTAAAGGTATTTTTTTTTTAATGGCAATCATGTTCTGCTTACCTGCTCTGTGTAATGGTTTTGCACAGAGCAGCCGTGATCCTTCTCTTCTCATGTCCCCCCGGCGCTCCTGGCTCCTCCCCCTGCAGCGTGTCCCCATAGCAAGCCACTTGCTATGGTGGCACTTGTGTGGGCTCACCCCCGAGCCGCACTCTGTGTGTCTATTGACACACACAGTGCAGCCTGACCCCACCCTCTGCTCCTCTTTCACTGGCTGTGGTTTGACAGCAGCAGGAGCCATTAAAGTAAAAAAAAAAAAAAACACTTCTGCCTTTGGAAGCACTTTAAAACACTTTTTTTTTTCTTTTGTTGCAACCCTTAACACATCACAAAAAAGCAAAGAAGCCCAGAGTATAAATATGCTAGAGACAAATAAAAAAATACGTCAAATGTTTAAAAAAAAAATCAAATGTTAAAAAAAAAAAACAGGACATGATGGACTATTTGGTCTTTTTTCATTACCACTTCTCTAAGGGGAAGCTGAGCCAGGTAAAGCTACATTTAATGGATTCCCCCCCCCCCCATATTTGTATCTTGGGGAACATTTGGTCTTGAGGTCACCCAGCCCAAAAATCAAACGCCCTCCATTAGAGGAAGAATAGAGAAGGAAATTGTTTGAAGGCGTCATGGTGTGTGTGTGTTTTTCCATTCGTGATGCAGTTGGACTCCAGCCAAAAACCACCTTCTTCCTTTGTTTTTTTTTTTTTGCTTATAGTTCTGGATGGAGTGGGGAAGAGTTGTAGGCTGTAATCAGGCTTGTATTGCTATTGTTTGTGTCCCCCATGGAGAAATTAATTCTTACTACCGGATGACCAGACAGGAAGTGAGGGGGAGTCTCAGTGGGGAGTCTCAGTGGGGAGTCTCAGTGGGGAGTCTCAGTGGGGAGTCTCAGTGGGGAGTCTCAGTGGGGAGTCTCAGTGGGGAGTCTCAGTGGGGAGTCTCTGTGGGGAGTCTCTGTGGGGAGTCTCTGTGGGGAGTCTCTGTGGGGAGTCTCAGTGGGGACAAAACTAGCAATAAAAAACCTGATGGAGGATCCAAAACTTCCCCGCTCCATCCAGAATATTAACCACTTGCCACCTGGGCCAATTCTGACACTTGGCTCCTACATGTAAAAATTAGGGATGGGCCGAACACACACCCCCCCCACCCCCGGTTCGGTTCGCACCAGAACATGCGAACAGGCAAAAAATTTGTGTGAACATCCGAACACCATTAAAGTCTATGGGACCCGAATATGAAAAATCAAAAGTGCACATTTTAAAGGTTTATATGCAATGTTATTGCCCTAAAAAGTGTATGGGGACCCGGGTCCTGCCCTAGGGGACATGTATCAATGCCTTGGGGGGGGGTCCCTTAGTCTGGCCGTAAAAGGGCGCATCTCTGTGATGTTTAGAACATAGCCCGAGCAAAATGGCGTTTGTGAAGGAAAAATTGTCATTTATTATCGCGGCCCCCCCCTCCTGAACCGTACCAGGCTACATGCCCTCTACATGGGGAGCCCCCCACCCAAAAGCACCTTATCTTCATGTTGATGGGGACAAGAGCCTCTTCCCCACAATCCTGGGCTGTGGTTGTGGGGGTCTGCGGGTTGGGGGGCTTATCGGAATCTGGAAGCCCCCTTTAATAAGGGGGCCCCAAACTCCCGACCCCCCCCCCCCTTCATGTGAATTAGTATCTGATACATCGCACCCCTACTACTTCACCAAAAGTGTAAAAAAAGAAAAAATTCACAGGAGACAATTAGTCCTTTATTAAAAAAGCAAAAAAAAATAAATAAATAACAGTCCCTCGTTGTAATCCATTGTCAATCACGGCGAGCGACGACCCAGAAAAAAAAAACGCAACAGCTCCTCCTCTATGGGAGGGCTCCCGCCGACTGAGCTCTGTTTGTTGTGACAGCTTATTTATATGGCAGAGCAGGGCCACTCGGTTACGTACGTGCATGACCCACCCCCTCTGACATCACATGGCGTTAGAAGGGGCGGGTCGCTTGCTTACGTCGCCGGGCGGCCCCGCCCTGCCATATAAATAAGCTGTCCTAACAAACAGCGGGCGGACGGCGGGAGCCCTCCCATAGAGGAGGAGCTGTTGTGGTTTTTTTTCTGTGTGCAATGCATTACGGGGTGCTCCGGCGGCGAAGTCGCTGCGGACGCCCCATAATGTTCTAAATTCGATGGACGGGCGAACGACCTCCCTAGTAAAAATCATCATTTTTTTTTGCTAGAAAATTACTCAGAACCCCTTAACATTTTATATATAATATATTTAGCAGAGACCATAGGGAATAAAACAGAGTAAATAGATGCTACACCGAGTAACTAGAGACCCAATGTCACGCTTTGAAATTGCGCACGCTCGTGGAATGGCGCCAAACTTCGGTACTTAAAAATCCCCATGGGCGACGCTTTAAAATTTCTTACAGGTTACCTGTTTAGAGTTACAGAGGAGGTCTAGCGCTAAAATTATTGCTCTCACTCGAACAATCGCGGCAACACCTCACATGTGTGGTTTGAAGGTCATTTACATATGTGGGCACGACTTACGTAAGCAATCGCTTCTGCGCGCGAGCTCACGGGGACGGGAGCGCTTTACATTTTTTTTTGTTTATTTTACCTTTATTTTTCTATTTTGACACTTTTTTTTTTTTCTTTTTAACTTTTTTTTTTATCACTTTAATTCCTATTACAAGGAATGAAAACATAATAGTAATGGGGCGTGACCGGTCCTCTTTACGGAGAGATGTGGGGTCAATAAGTCCCCTGATCTCCCCTCTAGGCTGGGAAGCCTGAAAAAAAAAGATGATCCAGGCTTCCCAACCGAGGCGACTGCATTTTTTTTTTCGGAGGCCGGGCGCGATGACGTCACGCCCGGCCTCCGAAAGATCATGGAGACGACCGGGGAGCCATCTGGTCCTGCTGGATGCTCTATGGTCAACATCCGGGATGGACGGATTCCTCCTGTCGACGATCATATGATCGAGCCGGTGGAGAAGCACCGGACGGCAGCGGGAGGGGGTGGGGGGGGTTGACGTCCGCTCCCGCTGCCTGTAAGAACGATCAATGGCTGAATAAAAGGGCTAACTGATGCACTTAGCTGATGCACTTAAATTTGGAAAATGAGGTTTAGAGGGTCACCTGCATCCAGGGCAGGAGCAAGGATTTTTGACCCCCCCCCTTGTGAAACCTCATTCTGCTGCCCCCATTGACTCCACCCCTGACCCCCACCCCCTTTGCCCTGCCCAAGTGACAGGAGGCGGCGCTATACAGGAGGCATCAGCATTGGCATTGGCGCCTCTAATTACACTACTGGTTGGACAGAGCAGCTGCCTGAGACGGAGTTAGTTACATGCTGCAACCATGCGGAAACCAGCGGCCGGGCGCCCCTAGGCAGCAGTGCGCCTTAGGCGGCTGCCTAGTTTGCCTAGTGGTAGCACCGCCCTGCCTTCATCTTAATTGTCTACTGTGCATCATTATGCAAATGTAATTCCAGGCAAATTACACGCATTTCCAGATGAATGCTCTGCGAAAAAGCTAATCCTTGAAAATTAGGAATTTTTTTTTTCTTCTCCTGTACTGACACTGACTGAAAAAAAACAGAGGAAGGAATCTGTAGGGGGTTACACATTGCAGGGTCAGTAGACCTGGCAGGATCCCTCCATCTGGACCACATGGGGTCAATAAACCTGTCGGGATCCCCTTTGTTTTGCACCCTGCTTGTTAAACAGATCTGGCAGGGTACACACGATATTAGACATGCGCGGTTCGTTTCGTTCCGAATAAATATTCAGACAAATTTTTTTTCATTTATTCAGAGATTCGGATGTATCCGAATACCCGAATTACAGTATAAAACGAAGTTTACCGAATGTTCTTAATAACAAAACTAAAATTCATCCGAAATTCGAATTGAAAATCAAAATTTTCTTCGAATTGCAGTCGAATTTGAACTCTACACCTGTTTCTGAAATCAAAGACTTTGTGTGGTTATTAGAGGACCATTTAGAAATAAGTTTTTTTTTTTTAATTAAGCCAAAGGTGATTTAAAGAGCCATTGTAATCATTTGATGAATAATTGTCTTTTCTTCACTTTGCCACCTTCGAAATCGAAAAAAAAAAAAAATCTAAAGTTTTCGATTCGACCGATTCAAAATGTATCGATTTGGAACGTTTCAAATTTAACAAAATGGTAATTTATGTAGCACCCTGGTATTGGGCATGGTTGCTAACAAATTTAATCTGCTAGATGGTAACTAGCCTGGCTGATTGTTAGGGAGTTCCACTGACTTTTCCCTAAATCTGGATTTGATGCACCTCTCTCTTCTGTCACTGGGTGGCATCATTGCCTGTGGCATTAAATGACAAGGGCATAGTGAATCCAGACTAGGAGTGATTTGAGGATGGGTTGTCTCAGCCAATTGGCAAGGGTTTTCTTTGGCCCCTTGGCCTGCTGGGAGGGCCTATTTATTCGGGAGGAGTCAGGTGATCGGCGTTCTGTGCCACCTGGACGGCTGTCTGGGTGGATGTGTGTTACAAGGCTCCAGGTTGCTAGGCCAGAAGCCTGAGGCCTATCCTGGGAGCACCTGGCTGAGGCCTATCCAGGTTTGGGAGAAGTAGTGCGGGGTTGGGACTTCATGCCTGGAGCCCAACCAAGATGCAGAGGTTCAGCCGGACGGGGAACCGTATTGTTGCCAGAGGCAAAGGAGAAGCAGTTGCCATCAGGGAAGACCACTCCGGTTAAGTGAGGATCAAGGCCAGAGGTAAAGAAGCAGTCGCCACCAAGGGACAACCCCTCCTGTTATCGGAGGCCAGTTTATGGAATTCTGAAGAAGTACCGGAGCAGTCTTTTCACCAACCGGGGACGGTGAAGAAGTGGGAAAGCTTCAGCAGAGCGCAAAGCCAGGGACCCAGCGGGTTAGCAGGGGTGAGGCTTGAAGAATATACAGAGGGTTAGCTGTGGAAGAGCTCAGGGGATCCAGCGGCGGCTGTGATCTTCAAGTCTAGTGAGAGACCAGGAGCTCAGTGAGTGAAGATCTACAGTAGGCTACTGTGAGTTGTGAGAGAAGATCTACAACGGGATACTGTGAGTTGCGTGTACAGATTTCTATTGACTGCTAAAAGTTCAGTTGCTATAGGAGACAGCAGAAGGGTGTCCTGGCCCTAACCCTCTCTCCACCAGTTCTGTTAAGAGACAATAAATCTCTTTTTCTTGCATCCAAAAAGTAACTGGCGCCCATGTTTCCAGCTTGCATTACACCCACCATGCCTAATAACCCACACTCCGAGGAAGGATGTGACTCTGGACGTCACCACTAGGCCTCTAGGGGTCGGGGACACGGCTACATGTGGAAGAAAATTAGAAAAAGACAAAACGAATTCTGAATACAAATCCCGAATATGAACGAATTTAACGAAACTAAATAACTAGATTAACGAATCTAAACTAAACAAATTTTTTTCGGCATGCGCATGTCTACACAATATGGACTTTGTAGGGTTAATAGACCTGCCAGAATCCCTCTGTCCCTCACAGGTTAAAAGATCTGGCAGGGTCCCCCCTGTGTGGACTTTACAGGGTTAATAGACCCAGCAGGGCCCCACCATCTGCTCTTTGTAGGGTTAACAGATCTGGCAGGGCTCCCTCCTGTATGGATTTTGCAGGGTGTATAGACCTGGCTGTGTCCCCTGTGTGCACCTTACAGCAGTGTTCCTCAAGGCCCACCAACAGGTCATGTTTTCAGGATTTCCGTTATTTTGCACAGGTGATTTGATCAGTTTCACTGCCTTAGTAATTACCACAGCCGTTTCATCTGAGGGAAATCCTGAAAACATGACCTGTTGGTGGGCCTTGAGGACTGGGTTGGGGAACACTGCCTTACAGGGTTAACTGATCCGGTAGGATCCCCTCCTTTCTAGTCCTCAGAGCCAGGTTACTGGACCTGGCAGGAACCTCTGCCTGGACTTCGCAGAGTTAATAGATCTGATAGGGTCCCCTCTGTCTGGAGGGTGCTTGCAGCATTAACAGACCTGGTAGGATCCCCTTGTATGGACCTCACAGGGTCTAATAGACTTGGTACCATCCCCTCCTTTCTAAACATCAGCATTAATAGGCTTGGCGGAACCCCAGCCTGGGCCTCAGAGGGTTATTAGACCTGGCAGGATTCCCCTCTCTGCACCTCTCCCTGTTAATAGACCTGGAAGGATCTCCTTGTCTGGACTTACAGGCTTGGTAGACCTAGGAGAATATCCCTGTCTGTACCTGACATGGTTAGTAGACCTGGTAGGCACCTCTTCTGTCTGTACCTTATAGGGTTAATAGACATGGCATGATCCCCTTGCCAGCAACTTGCAGGATTAATAGACCTGGTAAGATCCCTACCTGTCTATAAGTTAATTAGGCCTGGCAGATTCCCCCTGGCTGAACCCAACAGGCTTAATAGACCTTGTACGACCCCCCCCCCCCCCAGTGTTGCCAACCGCCAGTAAATTTACTGACAGTTTGTAAAAATCAGTGATTTTTACAACTGTCTATAAATATCAGGGTCTGATAATTGGTCACGCTGTGCTGTGTAAACCGGGCAAACTACTTGATATGGGTATTGTCAGTGTTTCCATGTTGTGTTTAAATATCAATTGTCTTAGTTTTTAATAGGAATTCAGTTATTTTTCAGGTTGTCAGTAAAAAAATGTGCTCCGCCAGTAAATTTTCCATGTTTTGCCAGTAAAAAACGCTAGGGGAGGTTGGCAACACTGCCCCCCCCCCTTTTTTTTTTTTGAACTTGCAGTGCGAATATTCGTGCCAGAACCCTTGTCTGGATCTCACAGGGTAAATAGACTTGGTGGGATCCCTTCCTTCCTGGACCTCACATGGTTAATAGACCTAGTAGTAGGGTGACCAGACGTCCCCGGTTTCAGGGGACAGTCCCCGGATTGAGGACACTGTCCCCGGACCACATCTGTCCCCGGACCACATCTGTCCCCGGTTTTGTCCCCTGATTGGATTTGAAGCCATTTCAATGACAGTCAGTGCAGAATTTAACCGCTTGCCGACGGCTGATCGGTAAATGACGGTGACAAGGTGGCTCTGTAACGCGAATCGCCGTCATACGACGGCGGCCGCGAGATCAAGCCTAGTGAGCGCGCGCCGGAGACGCGCCCGCGCACTCACTGTGTTCGGGGAGGGCCAGGGAGCGGGTGCGGCGGAGTCGATCTCTGCCGGCCATCCGCGATGCCCCCCCCCCCGGAGTGAAAGAACGGAGGTCCGTGTAAGTAAACACGGACCTCCGTTCTGTGAAGGGGGAAGGGCTGTGATCACAGCCTTCCTCTACATCAGTGGTTCTCAACTCCAGTCCTCGGGACCCACTAACAGGCCAGATTTTAAGTTTTACCTTGGGGAGATGCAGACTAGAATGCTGCAATCACTGAGCAGCAAATGATATCACCTGTGATGTATTTTAGTTATCCTGCAAACCTGGCCTGTTAGTGGGTCCCGAGGACCGGAGTTGAGAACCACTGCTCTACATGGAGGCTGTGACCACTTCCCTTCCCCAGCTAGGGCAGCCCCCCCATACAGTTAGAAAACGCCCAGGGAACACAGCTAACCCTTAGAGCGCCCCCTCCAGGTTAACCCCTTCACTGCCAATGGCATTTACACAGTAATCAATGCATTTTTATAGCACTGATCGCTGTATCAATGCCAATGGTCCCTAAAAAGTGTCAAAATGGTCTGACACATCCGCCGCAAAATATCGCAGTACCGCTAAAAATCGCAGATCGCCACCATTACTAGTAAAAAATAAAAAAAAAAAATAAAAACCCCAGAAATGAATTCTAATCATCCGTAAACGCGGCCACTTTTGCGCAAACCAATCAATAAACGCCGATTGCGATTTTTTTTTTTTTTTTTATCACAAATATGAGGAAGAATATAAATCGGCCAAAAACGGTGAAAAAAATGTTTTTTTATATTTTTTTTTTTTTTGATTTGTATTTTAGCAAAAAGTAAGAAATTTGTTTTTTTTTGCAAAATTGTCGCTCTTCTTTTGTTTATAGCGGCGATCAGAAATGACGCAGAGGTGATCAAATACCACCAAAAGAAAGCTCCATTTGTGGGGAAAAAAAGGACGCAAATTTCGTTTGGGTACAACGCCGCACGACCGCGCAATTATCAGTTAAAGCGACGCAGCGCCGAATCGCAAAAAGGGCTCCGGTCCGAAAGCTGGAAATCCTTCCGGGGCTGAAGTGGTTAAAAAAAAATTTGAATTACATCCCCGCTCTGCTGCTCCTATTAGCTTAGGGTGGGGGTGTAATTCCCTCTCGCATGTTCTTCTGCCTTGGCTCAAGTCCCGGCCAGCCACCTGCCTGCCTGCTTATCTCCTTGCCTTCCCCAGCAGAGTCATCTTCCCCTGCTCAGTTCCGCTCCCCACCCAGTAGTAGCCGGGGCCCGAAGAGAGGCTGTGAGGCGGGCAGTGGTGGTGACTGGCAGAGAAAGGCAGCTGAGCTCAGCTGATAGTGTCCAGCAGCGGGCACAGGTGTGCTTTGGGGGTGTCTGTGAATAGACTACATTGCACTGCGTCTGTCTCTCTGGATAATGAATGGCATCATAACTCACAGGCAGCAGGCATTCTATCATGGTTGTGGCTGGCATTGCCCTAGATGTTAACCCCCTTCCCAGCCAGTGTCATTAGTGCAGTGGCAGAGTATATTTTTAGCACTGATCACTTTATTAGTGTTCCCACAAAGTGTCACTTAGTGTCCGATTTGTCCGCCGCAATATAGCAGTCCCGCTATAAGTCGCTGATTACCGCCATTAGTAAAAGTGAAATATGTCCCCGGATTTCATTTTAAACATCTGGTCACCTTACCTAGTAGGATCCCCTCCCTTCTAGACCTTGCAGGGTTAATGGACTTCTCGGAATTCCAGTCTGGACCTCAGGCTTAATAGACCTTGTAGGACCTCCCTTATTTCTAGACTTCAAGGAGTTAATAGACTTGGCAGGGTCCGAGTTTGGACCTCCCATGGTTAACATACATAGTGATGATCCCCTCCTGCCTGGGCATCACTGGATTAATAGACCAAGTAGGTTCACCTCCCTTCTAGACCTCACAGGGCTATTGGACCTGGCAGAATCCCGGTCTAGACCTCAGAGGGTTATAGACCTGGCAGGACCCCCCTGTCTGGAACTCACAGGGTTAATAGACCTGCTAGGATCTCCATCTTTCTTAACCTTAAAGGGTTAATAGATCTGCCAGGATCCGGGTCTGAACCTCAGAGTTATTAAACCTGGCAGGATCCCATCCTGGAGCTCAGAGGGTTAATAGACCTGGCAGGATCCTGACTTGCACCTCAGAGGGTTAATAGACCTGGCAGGATCCTGATCTGGACCTCAGAGGGTTAATAGACCTGGCAGGATCCTGACCTGGACCTCACAGGGTTAATAGACATGGTAGGGTCCTGACCTGGACCTCAGAGGGTTAATAGACATGGCAGGATCCTGATCTGGACCTCAGAGGGTTAATAGACATGGCAGGATCCTGACCTGGATCTCAGAGGGTTAATAGACCTGGCAGGATCCTGATCTGGACCTCAGAGGGTTAATAGACATGGCAGGATCCTGACCTGGACCTCAGAGGGTTAATAGACCTGGCAGGATCCTGATCTGGACCTCAGAGGGTTAATAGACATGGCAGGATCCTGACCTGGACCTCAGAGGGTTAATAGACCTGGTAAAACCCCAGCCTGCATCCTGGTCTGGGTTTCTCTTTCCCCGGCAGGGAGTTCACAGAACAGAGAAAGTTCTGTTTAATATTTCATCAGCCGGTTCTGCTTAATAATTTAACTTCCTCAACACAGCGAGTAACAAAGAGAGGGAGCGGCATGGGGCAGGGGCAGTGCTGGGGGTGGCTAAACGCCGGGTATGGCCGCCCCCGTATGGAGGAGATTTTGGTGTGGCACTGGGATATGCGCCCCCCTCAACGTGTTCTGTCCTGGACGGGCGCAGGACACCTGACTTTTCCACCATCAATCCACTACCAGCATCATCCCGCTACTCCCATCCACTTCTCCTCGTATTTATGATGGGAGTTCTTGTCCTGAACTTCTCATTTTCATTTTTATTCCTCCGATTTGTTTACCTGTAGGATGCGTTCAGTCTTCTCCCCAACCTCCATGTAGCCATGAGCTCCCTCGAGAGTGGCTGATAGTTGTGGTCCACCGGTCCGCTGCCCTCAATCACACAAATTCCACGCAACTAAAGTCTCTGAACCGGCCGGTACTTTGTTTTGTTGTTTTATTCAGGGGTTGGAACTTGGATAGGGATTAGGGGATGACTCTGGGATGCCCAGTATTTGAACGTAGGACCTTCTATATACCCCTCCGGTATTTACCCTTCTTCTCCTCCAGCACACTACTTGCTGACCATTACACTTGTCCCGCTGGTCTGAAGGAAAAATTATCAGACCTCCATGACAGTTCCTCTTCACCGCAGCTAGCATATGGTGAGGCCTGCTGTAGCTGCTTGCAAGGCCTCAGAACCACCCTTTGTGGGTAAGAATCTCAGGTTTCCTTCACTGAAACCATGGACCCTCTCTTGTGTAGTAAAATATGTTGGTGCTAGCTGGGCCTTTTGATGAACTACAACTCCCACCCCATCCCTCTTCCAGACCCATCCAGCCTGTCCTGCAGTCTAATGGCTCTTCTTCCCCTCGGTTGGCTCCCACCGACTTCCACAGACTGCTCTCTCTCTTCCCAGACGGTCTCAGCCTTCTCATCCAACTCCCAGGAGCCGCCACTCATGGACATTATGGTGGATTCCTTTAAAGTGTCTCCTTCCATGTAGACCTCAGCTGCTCTCCTGCTTCTCCTGTGCTGCTCCAGGAGCCGACTCCCGCTCCCGGCTGCACCCAAGCGCCAGGCCTCAGGTTCACCCCCCCAGACAGGGGGATCCCCCTCCCAGATGAGACCTGATCTACAGCTCCTGACTACATCCTCACTCTTCCACCCGAACTCTCCTGACACCTGCTGGCAGATTGCTGTATTTAAGGAGGCCTGCCCCCTGCCAATCCAGCCTGTGGATTGGTCAGGGCTCCTTGTCCTACATAAGGAAGTGGCACCTCCTCCTCCTCCTCCTCCTCCTCCTCCATCCCCCTTTCCAGAACTTTCCAAGCTCAAGGGGGGGGGGAATCTCCAAGGGGTGTCCCTTCCCTCCATCTCCAGACCCTCCCCTGAGCCACTCCCAGCCAGGGCCGATCCTAGGGTCGCAGACGCCTGGGTGCAGAAATATTTCTGGCGCCCCCACATGGGAGTGGTTATCTTGTTAACTCCTCCCCTTTACAAATGTTTCCATGGCAGCGACCTAAACACAGAGATGCTGCCCTAAGGAGTCTGTTACCCCAATATCCTCCCACAATCTCTTAACAATAAACAATGGTCAGAGACTGCAGACATGATACAGGAGATGGTCAGAGACTGCAGAAATGATACAGGAGATGGTCAGAGACTGCAGAAATAATACAGGAGATGGTCAGAGACTGCAGACATAGTACAGGAGATGGTCAGAGCCTGCAGAAATGATACAGGAGATGGTCAGAGACTGCAGAAATGATACAGGAGATGGTCAGAGACTGCAGAAATAATACAGGAGATGGTCAGAGACTGCAGAAATAATACAGGAGATG
>BLSH010528672.1:580423-591284 GCA_018402905.1 Glandirana rugosa
GTCTTGTCCCGACTCCGTTATATTTATCGGAGTCGGGACTTGCCTTTATCTGGCCCTTGGGGCACTATTTCACTCTCTCTCATTTCTATTTCACCAACTGACATCAATAATGGAGCACCGTTCCCCCTACTGACACAATCAATGGTGCACTGTTCTTTTCAATGATATTAATAATGGGGGTGTTATTCCTCCCATTAAGACCAATGATGGGGCACTGATGCCGGGGCATTTTCGACTTCCACTGGTCACAGTTGGGCCCCCATAAAGCCTGAAGGACCATAAACTGGCCCTTTGCTTAGAAAGCTAAGCTATCCCAAAATCTTTGGAATTTCCACTGTAAATTGATTGTCTTTCTCAGGGCTGAGGCTATTTATATTGCCTCAGCCCTGTTCTGCCCCTCATATCTATTTTTTATGCCTTGTATGAGTTGCGTGAGGTTGTTGTTGTTCCGTAGTATGCTGACATCTAGTGGCGAGGTTGAGCCACTGCAACTTGGTTACTAATGTCATTTTGGTATCTTCCTGTCTTCCCCACCTGTTTAGCGCTAATTAGTTCAGTGCTAGCTAGACTCTCCCCACTTCTTCTTCCATGGTTCCTCAATCGGCGCTATTCACAAAGGCTGGGCCTAGGAAATTCATTAAAAAAAAACTGAAAAAATATCCTTTTACTGCAATTTGTCTGAAGGATAATTGCATTAGATTCAACTTCTATATCTTATTGAAGAGTTAGGCCAGCCAAACATGGTTCAAATCTCGACCAGTTAAGCAGGAACCAGCCGAGATTCTAACTGTTTTTTAGCAGGCTGAATGTACCAAACTGATCGATCAACTTGGGTACAACCAGCCTGCCGAATCCTCTTGTGATTATCACTAGAGCCCCCCACCCCCCGCTGTTAGAAGTCAATTGCTGATTGCCCTGTCCATACTGTCCGAGTTGATGGGGGAATTGTGCAAATTTCTTTTCTGCAGCCCGTGGTTGCGATTAAGAAATTCGTGCCATGTTTTGCCTGCCTTAAAGCGGAGTTCAACCCAAAAGTGGAACTTCCGCTTTAAGGGAAGGTGATCCCCTGACATGCCATAATTGGCATGTCATTTTTTTGGGGGGTGACCAGGGACTGTTTTCACAGGGTCCACGGTCCACTTCCTCCCCTGGAGCTGGATGGAAGTTCACCTTCCTCCCTCCTTCTCGGTGATCTTCTGGGGCACATCACAGGTCCCAGAAGATGCGCCGAGCCATTCACAAGCCACAGCGCGACTCGCGCTAGCGCAGTGAGTGCCCGGCTTTGAAGAGCCGGGTGCCCACACTTGTGATGCCGTTGCTGCCGAGGGGAGGAGGAGACGAGGGAGCCCTCGGGTGGCCGCATCCCTGGAAAGAGGGACAGGCGACTGGCCGATTGTTTAAAGTCAGCAGCTACACTTTTGGTAGCTGCTGAATTTTATCAGGGTGGAACTCCGCTTTAAGCTGCTTGTGGATGGTGCAAAACCAGCAGGTGACCATACTGTCTGGACAGACTGGGTCTATGAAGTGGAATTTGAATCCGAACACCCGTGAAAGCTCTGGGTTGGCCTAGGTTGGAGCTTACACAGGGCTAGGAACCCCTTAATCACATGACCGTGCTCGGGTCAGGAAATTAATCTCTGGTACGCCAAATGCTGGATTATGGTAGGAAGAAGAGAGCGTTGCATGTGCCACCATGCCCCGGAAGAACCAGATATTTCACCGGGCTCCTGCAGTCAAAGAGGGCAGTAGGGAGGTGCAGGGGAGGGTAGGCTATGTGGCATACCGGTTACTTTTTCCTGCATGGGAAAATAATAGGTTTGATTTTAATTAGAGCTTCCCACATGGACCAGACCTGAGATTTGATCTTCCATCACTCATCTTTTGTTCTTTATTTAGC
This sequence comes from Glandirana rugosa, assembly GCA_018402905.1. Lineage (NCBI taxonomy): Eukaryota > Metazoa > Chordata > Amphibia > Anura > Ranidae > Glandirana > Glandirana rugosa. The sequence continues at coordinate 582,321 of BLSH010528672.1, forward strand.
CAAGCGTAATGAAGGAGAAAGAGCAGCTAATCTTTCATAAATCTCGCTATGAATTAAAACACTTGGAGGCACTGTATGGAGCAGAAAGCTATATTGGTGAATATAAGATCCAGAGCAGTTGCTAGGTGACTGACCAGTAAGAGGAAAAAATATATCCTTGGAGACGTCTGCTGGTTATTGGAAGCCATGCATATCCTAATAGGAAGACTTCACCTCTAACCCGATCTGCTATAGTCTTCTTCTGATCATTTCACTGCAAGATCCCAGTCATGCTGTCCATTAGGGTTGCCACCTTTTCTTCAAGCCGAACACTTTAGCTGCACACTGCAATTTTTCTTTTAAGGGGGAACACTGAGGACTGTGGTATAAAATGAACCTCTGATGTGAGGGGGTTTCTGCCAATCAAAGCCCCCTCTTACATCACAATTCCCAGCATTCCCCCATAAATCAGGGTTCCCAAAGCTCCCCGTTACATCTGAGTCCCTCTTACCTTAGTGTACTCTCTTGCTCAGGGGCAGGATAGAGAAGGGAGGGAGGGGGCCTATGCACTTGGTGGTTGTGGTACTTGGTTAATGGGGAGCATAGGTGTGTGCAACCTGGGCAACAGGGGGAATCTGAGCCACACCTAAGTTGGGGGGGGGGGGGGTCAGGGCTGGATTAACGTAGGGGCTATTGGAGCTGCAGCTCCAGGCCCCTACCTTAATATAGGCCCAGCCACCCAAAAAGAACAGGCTGCTCTTGGAAAGCAATGGGCCAGTGGGGAGGGATCTCCCCTGATGGGTCCTGCATTCCACATGCACCATCTGGGCAGGGTGGTGGGATTGATAATGGGCACCACATGAACCGTCTTAACGGAAGCCTGGGGCACGCCAAAGCAGGGCTCTTGCAGAAGTCTGGGGCTTCCATAGTGTTACTTTTTCAGGTCAGTGTGCACTCCGATGCACAGCCCATATGGAAACCTGGCAAATCAAATGGCAGGCTTCCCTAGTGTTATGTCTGTGCAGCTGCGCCCTTTTGAGCTTGGGCGCATACCAGCACAGGCTCTTGGAAATGCAAAAGGGTGTCCAGTAAAAGGTCCAACCAAAATCCTCAGCACCAAGCACGAGATGCTCTTAATCCGGCCCTGAGGGGGGGGGTTGCAGTCCAGTCTGAATAATGTGTTCGTGTTTCAGACAGTCTGAAACCTGGACACATGGTTCAAAACCCGGACTGTCTGTGTGAATCCCGGACAGGTGGCAACCCTTCTGTCCATGGTTCTGCAAAGCCCCATGAGGGTTCCCGGCTTTTTTGTGAGGAAGCTTTGTTGCCAAAGAGTTTGGCACCAATTGGTTGTATATTTTTTTTGGCATAAACACAGCGGGCACAATCAAAAATGCACACAGGACTGGCAACAGAAATCGTGGAGCCCCATACAGCCTACCTAACAAGGTACCCTGTTGACCCAGGCCCCGTGTTGATCCTACAGTCAGGCCCATAAGTTCCCCTCCACCTGTTATCAGTAGGTTGGGGAACAAGCCTGCCACTTGCAGACATCATCTACACAAGGGCTCAACCTAGGGTTGCCACCTTTTCCTCAAGTCAAACCTGAACACTTTCGCAGAGCACAGCATTTTTTTTTATTGAGTAAACTATACATATATTTTGCGATTTAAATAACATTTCTAATCATATAAATTTGATCACAAGTCCTCCTTTACATCAGAGTCCATAGTGTTCCCCTTTTATATCTGAATCCACAGAGTCCCCCATTCACATCTGAATCTGCTGAGTTCCCTTACACTGTAAGGGGGCGACGACTCTGCAGACTTTAATGTAAGGGAGAACTCTGGGGACTCTGACATAAGGGATGCTCTGGGAACCCTGCTTTAAGGGGGAACACTAAGAACTGTGATGTATGGTGAGGACTCTGATGAGATGTAAGAGGGGACACTGCAGCCTCTGGTGTAAAGGGAAACTTTAGTGTAAGTAGTGTGGGGGGCTAAGGGAACTGTCAGTGCTGGCTTTGGGCAGTGTGAAAGAGAGGGTAACAGACACTCTCGGCTTACAACCCTGCTGGGAAGCCATAGTTCAGTCTGAATAATGTGTCCGGGTTTCAGTCGATCTGAAACCTATACGCATGATTCCAACCCTGGCTCAACCTGTTTCCAGGCCAGACTTAGGGCCCCCTTGCTGACCAGATGGGGTCAGGGCCCGTAAGGTGCTCTCCGCCTATCATCAGAAGGTTGGGGAACGGGACAGTCACTCTTAGACCTCATCTACATGGGGACTCATCCTGCTTCCAAGTCAAACCCCGGCCCCTGCTGACCCAGTCAGCCCTGGCCCTGTAACCTCCCCACGTCTGTCATCAGTGGGTCGGGAACAGAACTACCACTACCAGACCTTAATCTACAAGGGAATGGATTCTGCTTCCAAGCCAAACCCTGGCCCCCTTTTTACAAAATGGGGCTCGGGCCCATAAGTTCCTCTCTGCCTGTCATCAGCAGGTTGGGAACAGTGCTGCCACTCCCAGACCTTCCCTACACAGGGGCTCCAGTTGTTTCTAAACCAAAACTGATTCCCCCCCCCCCCCCCCCATTGACCTGATGGGATCCATGCCTGTAAGCTGCTCTCTGCCTGTCATAAGTAGGTTGGGAACAGGACTGCTACTCCCAGACTTCATCTACAAGGGGACTTATCCTGCTTCCAAGCCAAACCCAGGCTTCCTGCTGACCTGATGGGGCCTGGGCCCATAAGCTCATCTCTGCCTGTCATTGCTAGGTTGGTGACAATACTGCCACTCTCAGACCTCATCTACAAAGAGGCTTAACCTGTTTCCAAGCCAAACCTGGGCCCCCTGTTGACCAATTGGGCCTGGCAGGGCTGTGGATATGGGGGTACCACTGGTCCTCCTGTATGGGGCCCAGGCAGCAGGGTGAATCCGATGTGGGGAGGGGGGTTACTGGAACCAATCTCCTGTATGGCTCTCTCTGCAGCAGCTGAAAGCTTGCTTCTTCCCCTCTCCCTCCTGCCAGCTTTTAGATGCTGCAGAGAGAGCCATACAGGGGATCAGTTCCAGTAATTGCCTTCCCACCTCACCAATCACCCTCCCTGTGCACCATACATCCCTCTGTTTGCTGCCAGTTTCCCTCCTCTCCTTCCCACCGGCAAAGGCAAGCACATAATAGGATTCTTCTGGATGGAGAACGAGGAAGGGTCTGGTAAATCTTACCGATCACTCACTGTGTTCATTCATAACTCAAGCATAGTAAATTGTGTTTATTTGGGGGGGAAGGGCCTGTCAGGTTGGCTGTGTGGGGCCCATGGTTTCTAACAGCAGCCCTGGGGCCTGGGCTTTGCCTGTCATAGTTTGGAACAGGAATGCCACTCCCTGACCTCATCTACTAGGGCATTGGTTCTCAATCCTGTCCTCAAGTACCCCCAACAGGCCATGTTTGCAGGTTTTCCTTTATCTTGCACAGGTGCTTTAAATCAGAGTCAATGGCTTGGTATTTTTGACAGCTATTTCATCTTAGAGAAATTCCCAAAACATGGCCTGTTGGGGTTACTTGAGGACAGGGTTGAGAACCACTGTATTAGGGGACTCATTCTGCTTCCAAGCCAAACTCAGGCCCCCCCAGCCAATGGGGCCCAGGCTTGTATGGACTCATCCTGATTCAAGCAAAGCCTGGGCCCGGCCTGTAAGCTCTTCCCCAGCACATTTTGTTTATCTGAGTGCCCTCATAACCTAGTTGATCCTGCCAGTAGATCTGTTATTTTTCCACTTCTTCTAAGGAGGCCAAGCTGTCCATCAAAAGTGACAATAACAGGATGGGGGGGTAAACCAGAGGTTCTCAACCCTGTCCTCAAGTACCCCCAACAGGCCATGTTTTGGGAATTTCTCTTAGATAAAATAGCTGTCCAAAATACCAAGCCATTGACTCTGAATGCAAGATAAAGGAAAACCTGCAAACATGGCCTGTTGGGGGTACTTGAGGACAGGGTTGGGAACCACTGGGGTAAACCATACAACATTGACAAAAAAAATCAGAGAGGACTATTTTTTTTTTTCTTTTTCGCAACAACAAAATTAATAGCACCAGAAAGCAATACTGCAAGTTAATTGCATTACCACAAAGCATTAGTGTAAATGGGCCATAAAGGAATTAAACTATATTCACTTAAATACAACGCACACCTCCCTCCTAAAAGAAAAAAAATTCCAGTCACATTTTGCCCTCGTAGCTCAATGATCAAAATTGAGATTTTTCCTCTTTCCAACTCTCCCTGCCTTAATCCTTTCATAGAGAGTTGTGTAGATTTGGAAGCTTTTTGGGCTGGAGATAATTTTACATTCCTGGCCGAACAGAGCAGACCTTGGTGAACTGTTGCATGTCCGATCCCCCCCTTGTTAACAAAGGGCGCAGAAGAAGGAAGAACACCTATTCTCCAGCATCAAAAATCCGGTCACTGACTAACCTGGAGATTGGGAGACGTATCGGTTGACTGACCCGCCCAGAGATTGGGAGCAGTACCCTGGTCATTGATCAATCCGGAGATTGGGAGTAGTATTGGGTCATGGACTGGTCCAGAAATTGGGAGCTTTTCTGGGTCACTGACCTGCCTGAATATTGGACCAGTACCGGGTCACTGACCAGCCATGAGACTTAATAGCTGGCCAACCTTGAGGTTGGGAGCAGTACTGGATCACTGACCAGCCATGAGACTGAGAACATTACTCAATAGCTGACCAACCTTGAGGTTGGGAGCAGTACTGGATCACTGACCAGCCATGAGACTGAGAACATTACTCAATAGCTGACCAACCTGGAGGTTGGGAGCAGTACTGGATCACTGACCAGCTATGAGACTGAGAACATTACTCAATAACTGACCAACCTGGAGGTTGACAGCGGTACTGGATCACTGACCAGCCATGAGACTGAGAACATTACTCAATAGCTGACCAACCTGGAGGTTGGGAGCAGTACTGGATCACTGACCAGCCATGAGACTGAGAACATTACTCAATAACTGACCAACCTGGAGGTTGGCAGCGGTACTGGGTCATTGACCAGCTATGAGACTGAGAACATTACTCAATAGCTGACCAACCTGGAAGTTGGCAGCAGTACTGGATCACTGTCCAGCCATGAGACTGAGAATATTACTCAATAGCTGACCAACCTGGAGGTTGGCAGTGGTACTGGATCACTGACCAGCCATGAGACTGAGAACATTACTCAATAGCTGACCAACCTGGAGGTTGGGAAGGGTACTCGGTCATTGACCAGCTATGAGACTGAGAACATTACTCAATAGCTCCTGGAGGTTGGGAGCAGTACTGGGTCACGGACCAGCTGAAGATTTAGATCAGTACTGGTTCACTGATCATTTCGGAGATTAGGAGTAGTACCAGGACAATGACCAGCCCGGAGATTGGGTGTAGTATCGAGTCACTGACTGGCCTGGAGATTGGGAGCAGAACTAGGTCAGTGATCAGCCCAGAGACTGGGAGCAGTAATGGGCCACTGACTGACCCAGAAATTGGGAGCAGTACTGGGTCTCTGACCAGCCTGGATATTGGACCAGTACCGGATCACTGTCTAGCCCTTAAATTGTGTGCTGTACTTGATAGCTGATAAACCTGCAGATTGGGAACAGTACTGGGTCACAGACCAGCTGGACATTTAGAGAAGTACAGAGTCACTGATCATCTCAGAGCTTGGGAATAGTACAGGGTCAATGACAAGCCCAGATATTGGATGTCGTATCGGGTCACTGACCAACTCAGAGACTGGAAGCAGTACTAGGTCAATGACCATCTCTGAGATTAGGAGTGGTACCATGTTGATGACCACCTTGGATATTAGGTGCATTATCGGGTCACTGACCAACCAAGAGACTGGAAGCAATACTAGGTCGATTATCTCAGCGATTAGGAGTGGTACCAGGTCAATGATCATCTGAGAGGTTAGGGGTGGTACCGGGTCAGTAACCACCTGGGATATTGAATGCAGTATCAGGTCACTGGCCAACCCGTTGATTGGAAGCAATACTAGGGCAATGATCATCTCAGAGGTTAGTTGTAGTACTGAGTCAATGATCATCTCAGGGATTAGGAGTGGTACCAGGTCAATGGCCACCTTAGATATTGGGTGCAGTATAGTGTCCCTGGCCAACCCAGAGAGTGGAAGCAGTACTAAGTCATTGAACATCTCAGGGATTAGGAGTGGTACCAGGTCAATGGCCACCTTAGATATTGAGTGCAGTATCGTGTCCCTGGCCAACCCAGAGATTGGAAGCAGTACTAGGTCAATGATCATCTCAGAGATTAGGAGTGGTAATGAGTCAATGAACATCTCAGGGATTAGGAGTGGTACCAGGTCAATGACCTCCTCGGATATTGGGTGCAGTATCGGCTCACTGGCCAACCCAGAGATTGAAAGCAGTACTAGGTCAATGATCATCTCCGGGGATTAGGAGTGATACCGAGTCAATGAACATCTCAGGCATTAGGAGTGGTACCAGGTCGATGACCACCTCGGATATTGGGTGCAGTATCAGTAACTGGTCATTGGCAAACCCACAGATTGGAAGCCGTACTAGGCCAATGATGATCTCAGAGATTAGGAGTGGTACCGGGTCAATGACCACCTTGGTTATTGGGTGCAGTATCGGGTCACTGACCAGCCTGGAAAATGGGAGCAGTACTGGGTCACTGGTCAATGCTCATCCAAGAGATTAAGAAAAGCCAGCTAGTTTGTACAAGGCAGATCTTTAAGTACAGTTTCTAGCCGGCCTGTTTATAAGTCAGTGGCCTGTTTCTGTCTACTCATTAATGCTTCATCCATGAAACCGCTGCATAGCCCAAGTCCTGTATGACACACACAGCAGCCAGGACGGGGCCGGAACTGGAGAAGACCATCAGTCATACTCCTGGGATTCTCTTTCTGGGATTCCATGCGGAGACCCAGTGGGGGGGGGGGGGGGGCTAACCAGTGACAGCTCTATTCTTCATTCAGGAGAATTCCGCAGATAGAATTACCTGAGCAAGTCCCTGCTTCACTAATATGATGACAATGCAGAATTCTGCATAATCCATGGTCAGCCATACTAGAGATGAACAGCGGTCCTTGACCTTTCTACTCAGTCCCTGACCTTTCTACTCAGTCCCTGGCCTGATTTATTGATCTCTGCTTACATGCATAAAAGGCTCTAGATTTCTTATTATTAATGTCCAGCTTTGTGGAAAAACGGCTCATCAATCAAGCTAGATCACTGTGATGTGGCTGCTCACATGTTCCAGGACCTCCCCAAGAGGAAGGGGGTGGGGTGGTCTTGAGAGAAGTCCAGCTATGTAAAAGGCAACCATGCATTGCACAGATGGTCAAAATCCCAAAAAGGTTTTTAATCTGCTAATCGGTGGAACAAGAAAACTGACGCGTTTCGAGGATCCACATACCCTCTTCATCAGGGTTTATACAAGATGTAATCTCAATAATTATTTATATATGTATAGAAATTCTACTGCTAGCAGTTTGATCAAATCCTGTATAGTGAGATTATTGGTTTCTGATCTTTATTGCCGGCCCCTGACCTTTCGGTCCGTAACCTTTATCATCTGTCCCTGGGACATATTATTAGTCCCTAAAGGTTCACTTCAGCCCCTGACCGCTATCGTTTCTCATCGGTCCTTGACCTTTTTCATCTTACCTGAGCCTCATTATTAGACCCTGTGTGTGCATTTCGGCCCCTGAACCCTATTAGTAGTTCCATCAGCTCCTGACCTTTATTGCCATCCATTAACCCTTTACCATACAGTAGGTCCCTGCCATTTAGCATTGACCATTCAATGATCTACACATTTTGTACATGTTTGATACCTTGATGGCCTCTACTCGTATTTTCATTACATATGCAGGCTCTGCTTCCCGCTTAATGGTGGTGATTGTGCTATCCTCTTCCTCATCTCAGTGGAATTTTAACAATTCTAAGTAGATTGTAAACTCATTGGGTATAGGACCCATTTTCTTTCTTAAAATTCAGTTGAACATTGGGTCCATGTAAACCACACCACGTAAATGAGAAGGTTACAATGTGTACAAAATTTGGGTCTGCTGACCTTAGAGTCCCATCAGAAATGACCTTTTATCATGCTGGCTATGTACTGAGATAATCTGTCAAGTGAAGAACCATCATGAGAGGTGTTGGCGATGGAGAAGATCAGGCATTACAAGCCAACTCCCTCAAAAACAGATCTTTTGGTTTTGCATGGCTGCTGTTGAGTTGAAACAGATGCTGGCCTCTTGTATCTCTCTCAGAGAGGTTCCGTCTATCCCCATCGGAATGGCCAAAATTCTATTACAAACCCAAGAGATGGTACCCCTAGTCATGGCAGGAGGACAAAGCTGGGAACCCTGGTGTGGAGATATTACTGCAGGGTTCACTGGAGATGAAAGAAGCCTGTAGGTGGTTCACTCAACAGGCAACCACACAAATCTGTAATACCATTTATGGGTGAACTGACCTGTAATGATTGAACACTACATGACAGAGCTGGCCTGGGGAGGCCAGGGTTAAGATGACAGGGTTGGTCCAGGGAGGCCAGGATTGACACTGGCAGGGCTGGTCTAGGGAGGCCAGGATCGATATGGCAGGGCTGGTCTAGGGAGGCCAGGATCGATATGGCAGGGCTGGTCCAGGGAGGCCAGGATCGATATGGCAGGGCTGGTCCAGGGAGGCCAGGATCGACATGGCAAGGCTAGTCCAGGGAGGCCAGGATCAACATGGCAGGGCTGGTCCAGGGAGGCCAGGATCAATATGGCAGGGCTGGTCCAGGGAGGCCAGGATCGATATGTCAGGGCTGGTCTAGGGAGGCCAGGATCGATATGGCAGGGCTGGTCCTGGGAGGCCAGGATCGATATGGCAGGGCTGGTCCAGGGAGGCCAGGACTGACATGGCATGGCTAGTCCAGGGGGGCCAGGA
>BLSH010528719.1:0-13922 GCA_018402905.1 Glandirana rugosa
TCCTTACATTGGTGATCAGTGGGAAGAATGTTCCTTACATTGGTGATCAGTGGGAAGAATGTCCCTTACATTGGTGGTCAGTGGGAAGAATGTCCCTTTAATTGGGGGTCATTGGAAGAATCCCCATTTAATTGGTGGTTAGTAAGAAGCACTGGAGATCTGTAAGAAGAAACCCCCCTTCCATTGGTGGTCAGAATTCCGCCCTTACCGACATCTGAAAAGATCATTGGCCATTGGCTGTGGCTGGGATTGGACTATGTGGGCAAGATTACATGGGAGGTTCAACATCCACAGCCCGAGGTACCCCTAGCACCCCCTGAAGGAACCCTGGTTGAGAATGGCTGCAGTAGACTAATCACCTGAACCGTAGAGGTGGTGGAAGAGGAGAACGATCTAATAATAATGCCCAGTAGGGGTAGTGGGGGAGGAGAACAATCTAATAACCGTGTCCAGTAGGCATGGTGGGGGAGGGGAGAAGGTTCTAATAATGATGTCCAGTAGGGGTGGTGGGGGAGGGGAGAAGGTTCTAATAATGATGTCCAGTAGGGGTGGTGGGGGAGGGGAGAAGTATCTAATAATGATATCCAGTAGGGGTGGTGGGGGAGGGGAGAAGAATCTAATAATAATGTCAAGTAGGGGTGGTGGGGGAGGGGAGAAGGTTCTAATAATGATATCCAGTAGGGTTGGTGGGGGAGGGGAGAAGGATCTAATAATGTTGCCCAGTAATACTTGTTTTGCTGGAATGACCCTTATGCAATTTTCTATTTCAGGTTACATCACTGAATATATTACCCCCTCCGTATATGACGGGGACAGCGATGGAGCTATTAAGGTCCCCTCCCCAGACACCCTTTATACAGCAGTGCACAGTGAATATGGAGCTCCTGACTCAGAACCACCGGACAGCCCGCGCTCAGAGATCAACGGGGGCTACATCAATGGAGACGCAGCGGTCAGCGAGGGTTATTCAGTGGATGCCTTCTTCATCACCGATGGCCGGTCACGTCGCAAGGTTTTGGCTGCGGGGCGTTCCATCCAGAGGCACAGCTGTAGCGAGTGTGGGAAGAGTTACGCCACGTCTTCCAATTTAAGCAGGCACAAGCAGACTCACCGCAGTCTGGATAGTAAGCTCGCCAAGAAGTGCCCCACCTGTGGCAAAGTATACGTGTCCATGCCGGCCATGGCCATGCATCTGCTCACCCATGACCTCAAGCACAAGTGTGACACGTGCGGCAAAGCCTTCAGCCGACCGTGGCTTCTCCAGGGCCATATGAGATCCCACACCGGGGAGAAGCCCTTTGGTTGCGCCCATTGTGGAAAAGCCTTCGCTGACCGCTCCAACCTCCGCGCGCACATGCAGACGCACTCCGCCTTCAAACACTACAAGTGCAAAAGATGCAGCAAGACCTTCGCACTCAAGTCATATCTCAACAAACACTACGAGTCAGCCTGCTTCAAGGGGGTAGCGCCTCCGCTCAGCCCAATGGAAGATTAAGGGTGGTACCGTCATCGCCATTCCACACTCAACATCGTTACGGCATCCTCTGGTCGCTCGCTTCTCCTTGCATCCTTTCTCCTTTCAGTGGCCACGTGCCAGATCTGATGCTGCCCACTCCCGGCCCTTCTTCGTGTGGATTGGATGATGGCCTTTCCTCTTATTCCACTTTTGGTCACCAAAACGAGTTGGTTTTGTTCCAATGTTCTTCCAAGGCTGGTGGAAACTTCTCACGGGGAGAAATCCCGAGCAATTGTTTTACAAAGTCATGCACAGAACCCTTATGATTAATATTTGCTTATCATTTATCCAATCGTTTTTAATTATAAACTATCAATCATGGAGGCTAGGAAAGGGGCGGGGCAGGGTATGATTTGCTACTCCTGTTTTTAGGGTGTGGGGGAGCAGGCAGCTCAGAGGCCTTCATTAGGTGGTCTGGAAGATCCCTGTTTTTTAGGGTTTTAGGCGCATTCTCAGCATTTACTTCCACAGCTAGGTTTTATTTTCCGATGTGGGGTATCCGAATTAAGGCAAAGCATTCATCTTAACTAACATACAAATGCTACCTGCAGCAATAAGTCAAATGGGTAGTATGAAATATGGAGTAATAAAATGGAAGTTGGGTTGAAGGATTCTAAGGAGCAATAAGGATCTCACTCCAGGAGTTGTAGATCGGGGATGGAGCGGAGGGGTTTTATAGTCGAGTCACATGACTACCACTGGCCCGTGGGCCCAGTTGTGTCTTGTACATACTATATACAGTTCTATTTATTTTTAACGCACACTGGACACCTCCTCGTTTTTAGTCTTTGAGGAGCGTGTCTAGAGCAGCATTATGTTGACCCATTAAGTGATTGTATCAACGAGAAGTCTGAACAATAGTTTTTTAGCGGTAACCTTATGCTGTTGGCACTATACAAGTCTGGTTCATCTTTCTCCATTATATATTGTCACTCATAACTGTACAGATGAGAAAGGAGGAGACACCGTCATATTGATCCTCACACAGAACACATAGACTTTAATGTTATTTCCAGTCATTGGTGGAGGTCCATGTCCAGAGAGGTTGTTGGAGGACAGCTCAAAGTTTATGTAAACCAGTTCATGATAGAGGCCATATATATGTGGAGATCCAGTTGCCAAGCTTTTACATGACATCCAGGTTTTCTTATTACATTGCTGGAGCCCCCTATTTCCATAGCTGTCCACCTAGGTTGGAGCCCCCTATTTCCATAGCTGTCCAGCTAGGTTGGAGCCCCCTATTTCCATAGCTGTCCATCTAGTTTGGAGGCCCCTATTTCCATAGCTGTCCATCTAGGTTGGAGGCCCCTATTTCCATAGCTGTCCATCTAGGTTGGAGACCCCTATTTCCATAGCTGTCCATCTAGTTTGGAGGCCCCTATTTCTATAGCTGTCCACCTAGGTTGGAGCCCCCTATTTCCATAGCTGTCCAGCTAGGTTGGAGCCCCCTATTTCCATAGCTGCCCATCTAGTTTGGAGGCCCCTATTTCCATAGCTGTCCATCTAGGTTGGAGGCCCCTATTTCCATAGCTGTCCATCTAGGTTGGAGCCCCCTATTTCCATAGCTGTCCATCTAGTTTGGAGGCCCCTATTTCCATAGCTGTCCATCTAGGTTGGAGGCCCCTATTTCCATAGCTGTCCATCTAGGTTGGAGGCCCCTATTTCCATAGCTGTCCATCTAGGTTGGAGGCCCCTATTTCCATAGCTGTCCATCTAGGTTGGAGGCCCCTATTTCCATAGATGTCCATCTAGGTTGGAGGCCCCTATTTCCATAGCTGTCCATGTAGGTTGGAGCCCCCTATTTCCATAGCTGTCTAGGTTGAAGCCTCCTATTTCCATAGCTGTCCATCCAGGTTGGAGCCCCCTATTTCCATTGCTGTCCATCCACGTATACCAAGTCCTTGGTGGAGGTCCACATATTACCAGAGCTTTAGGTTCTGTATGCCAAATCTTTGCTGATGTTCCCAGTCGTGTTGATCGAGGCCCACATTTAGAAAAACATAAGTCACACCACAGTTTGGGGTGTCTTCTTATTATAGGCCCCAGTCTATGTATTGTATTCCATTCCATTCTTGGATATCTTTGTTTTACACCCTAGGGGTGCATTCACTGAAGTCTATTGGTGAAAACACAATAACTCAATTTAGAATTAGAAACACATAGAGATAGGAACACAAGTTTGACTCTCTAAGGCAGCCTTTCTGCACGCTTTTACCCCAGAGGAACCCCTGATTTTCAAGTCTTGAGGAACCATTTATAAAACCAATTCATTAGAAGCCAATGGGAAAATGCCCATTGGGGTCCCTTACAGACAGCTCAAAAGATCATTTGTGTCATGCTGCTGGCTTTGCCAAATGGTGTTGGCCCAGGAGCTTTGCAGGCACCATCAAGTGGTGGGACAATCAACCACATCTAACTGAGCCTCCAGCAACCTATGGAGGAACCCTGGGGTTTCACTGAACCTTGATTGAGAGTGGCTACTCTATGGGTTGACTGCAAACCAAGTGTAGAACACTAATTTTTAACCAGTACTCATAATCAGAGTCTGTGAGGGTTACAGAAGAATCACAACTAAACCCAAGAACAAAAATGCCATACATTGCCGCTTACCACAACTTAGATATGGTGGCTGCATTCATTTTCCTTTTTTTCATACTAAGAACATTTTCAACAAGGACAGGAAATACCCGTTGATCCTACCAGAAATGTTGCCTCCTTGTAATTTTCTGTGAGCTGAACTCAAAGCACAATCAATGTTATATTCCTTCTATAAACTACTAATCTCCCCACACACCATGTAATGAAGATGAACAAAGGCAGTCAAGTTTGAAGTTCTGCCTGGATGACCATCATGGCTTCCTCCATAGATACAGATGACTGATTGTTGTCATCCTAGGAAAGGAAGTGTGGGAAGTGTGGTACTAGCAGGATCACCAGAGCTGCCTTAATGCATGGGCACTATTACCATTATCATGGGGCCCACATGCACCTGGGGCCTCTGGACAGTGCCCAGGGGCCCCAGGTGCTTGTGGGCTCCATGATAATGTTGCATTAAATAACACTTGCCAACTGTCCCAGATTTGCCGGGACGGTCACGATTTTTACTAAGCTGATGGCCGTGTCCCAGAATCTGGGTTACAGGGACATTTCTCCCCCCTCCTCCTACTTTTTCCGGTGCTCTTCAAGTGGTTTTCAGAAGTTAATGAAGAATCCGGGAGGCAGAACATCTTACTACTGCTGCTGCTTTTTATTCTTGAGAGGGGATGCATAAAATGGGGCAGGCTGGTATAGGCCCATGATGCTGTTAAGGTGGCCCTGAGGATCACAAGAGAAAGAAAAAAAAAAGCCTTAAAGAGAAAACTAATGCAGCCACCACATCTAAGGATTGTTAAAGCTGAAAAATATTACATTTTTGTTCTTGGGTTTTGATACACTTAAGCAGAAATCCTTCTCTATTGGTAAATGTCTTGTTTTTCTGTATTTGACAACAATTTTGTTGTTGGAGGATAATTGGCAAAAGCCTGACCCTTGAATGCAGCGCTACATCATTTACCAATAAATGGAAGATATTTGTTTCATTACGTCAGGAGCACCATGTATTTCCTTGGTGTCAGTCTACCTCGAATTTCACAAGCCTTCTCATCTTTCATGTCCGTCTACCTCCAAGCTCCACCATGTTCATTTCTCCTACTTCCACCAAGACAATCCTCCTCCATGGCAATCCTCTACCTCCACACAGACAATCTGCCACCTTCGTCCCACCATCTTAGGTTCATGGCTACCTCTCACAATGAGGCAGTTACATCACCGGTCCAAGCAGTTCTAATACATTCCTAGTGACGATTGACTTCCATTGCTTACCTCCTCTGCTTGTATAAAGAGACAATTTCCAGATGGCCTCAGAGTCACCTGACCACCTCTCCATCCAACCAGAGGTGCAATGCAGAAGAAGTCAGTGGATCATGGGAATGGCACAGTCAAGGTAAACCTATATTGCATCAGGGATTTGTCTCCTCCTGCACCTCTCACAATTCCATTCTTAGTGTTTGGAGGGGTTGGCCTCGGTCTACATTGCACGTACAGCAGCAAAACTCCAAATATCACACGAATGCATGCGAGTAGCAGCAAGTAGGTTACTTTCCATTTCCAACAAGAAACATATAAATCCATCCATAGTCATAACTAAAGCATGGTGACCAGATGTTTCCTTGGCTCCCAGTCCTTTCTTTTAGTCTTAAACGTGCTGCTTGCTGCGGGGGGTCATATCTGATGCAGACTGGATAAATCGAGTCTTGAACATCAGTCCTTAGGTCAGCGTTTGGTTAGGCTTTGAGGTCATGACTTATCAGTGTCATAGTCTGCGGATCTGGAGAGTCATTAGCATTTAAAGACTGTTGTTGACCAGTACTATAGGGTATGTCAGCAAACAGTGACTACCTAGTTTTATATCCTTGAAAACCATGTAGGAATTATTGGTCAGACTGTTGGTGATTGACCATCATTGAAGGAATGCTTCATTGACCAGTCCTGCAGAGGCCAATGATAAATCCAGGCTTCAATGCTGTAGTCCAACAGGGGTGGGGAGTGTCTGGGCAGGTGTTGGGGACACCAGAGATTGATCAGCTTTACAGGTCTGGAAAGGCCAGTATTATAGGTACGGGGGGGGGGAGGGGGGCAGATGGCTATGATTGCAGATATGGGGGGTCAGTCTGACTATTCTGCATGTCCATGTATAACAGACCACAGCTACAGTTTTGGACAGTGACTGACCAAATTTAAATATGGAATCTGACCTGTATTGGAGGTGTGAAAGTCAGTGATTAACCAATATTGTAGGTGGGTAGTGACCTGAAGACTATACCAGTATTTTATGTATGAAGGTCAGTGACTTACCAATATTCTAAATAGAGGGTGGCATCAGGGGCTGGCCAGTAATGAATGTGTAGAGGTCAGTTATTGACCAGTACTGTAGGTAAATGTTGACCAATGGGGTTGAAGCCTGGAGGTCGCCAACTCATCAATATTCTAAAAAATAAGTCCACTTTCAACAAATGTACAAATATTCTAGAGAGGTGGTTAACCCCTGTGGGAATTCTTGGAGTCAGTGACTGTCTAATACTCTAGGTGGGTGGGGGCCTTAGGGGTTAACACGTTTTGGAAGTGAAAGGGTAAGTGACTGACCAGTACTGTAAGAGGATGATAAACTCAAGAGTTGACCTGTGTAGGAGGTTGTTGACTGTCCAATGCTCTAGGTGGGTGGTGGACTTAGAGGCAAACCAGTATTGGATGTGAAACATCAGCAACTGACCAGTGCTGTAGGTAGGTGGTAAGCTCAGGAGTTGACCTGTGTAGGAGGTCAATGGATGACAAGTACTCTAGGTAGATGGTGACCTTAGGAGTTGATCAGTATTTGAGGTTTGGAGGGCAGTGACCTACCAATATTATAGATGGGGTGTCCTTAGGGTCTTACCAGTAATGGCTGTATAGAGTCAGTGACTAACCAGTACTGTAGATGGATGTGACCATTGAGGTTAACCAGCGTGGGAGGCCTGGAGGTGATCAATATTCTACATTGGTTGTGACCTCAGGGGTTGACCTCTGTAGGACTTCTAGGAGTCAGTGACCATGCTTTACTCTAGGTGGGTGGTGGCCTTAGGGGCTAATCACTATTGGATATGAAAGGTCAGTGATTGACTAGTGCTGTACGTAGATGGTAACCTCAGGAGTTGACCTGTGTAGAAGGTCAGTGACTGACCAATACTGTAGGCAGGTGGTGGCCTTAGGGTCTGACCAGTATTGGATGTCAAAGGTCAGTGACTGACCAGTACTATAGGTAGATGGTAACCTCAGGAGTTGACCTGTGTAGAAGGTCAGTGGCTGTCCGATCCTGTAAGCGGGTGGTG
The DNA here is from genome assembly GCA_018402905.1 of Glandirana rugosa. Classification (NCBI taxonomy): domain Eukaryota; kingdom Metazoa; phylum Chordata; class Amphibia; order Anura; family Ranidae; genus Glandirana; species Glandirana rugosa. The sequence goes on from BLSH010528719.1 coordinate 7,420, forward strand.
GCCTTAGGGTCTGACCAGTATTAGATGTGAAAGGTCATTAACTGACCAGTACTATAGGTAGATGGTAACCTCAGGAGTTGACCTGTGTAGAAGGTCAGTGGCTGTCCGATCCTGTAAGCGGGTGGTGGCCTTAGGGTCTGACCAGTATTGGATGTGAAAGGTCATTAACTGACCTGTACTATAGGTAGATGGTAACCTCAGGAGTTGACCTGTGTTGAAGGTCAGTGGCTGACCAACACTCTAAGTGGATGGTGGCCTCGGGCGCTGACCAGTTGTAGGTCTGGGTTAAACCTAATGGACTTCCCCAGTATTCTATAACTATGCCAAAGCATAAGTCACTTTTTTGTTCAGAAAATTTTTAAATTTAGGCAAAAAAATGAAAATGGTCACATGGTAAAAAAACAGAAATGACTTGACAAAAAAAAACAAACTTAGGGACTGGACATGGATTTTGGGATTTTTGATCCATGTCATGTTATTTTGTGGGGGTTTTGCATGCCAGAGTTTTGAATCTATGCCAATTTTGTAGGGTTTTTGGGGGGTTTCTGCCAAATGTTAGAGCTTAGTTGCAATATATTCCTGCAAGGAATCCTATACTTAACGTAAAGCAATAATAATAATAATAATAATAATAATAATCACAAATTAATGCATGCTGTTTCTAGGAGATGTGGCGATTCTGAGTAATCAGGTACTGCCTCAATTATTCTTGTATCAGGGATTTACTGAATGATATTGTGTTTTGGGGAATATTACTCTTCGACTCAGCACTGCATGTTCCCAGGGGAGAAGTGAGCCTGCAGCTGGGGGTTTATCCCCGGGCACCTTGCAAATGTTCAGTAACTTAATGCAATAAATCATTCCATTTCTTCCAAGATGGACAATCTAGCATAAACCCAACCATTAGTGATTGTACACTACCTTAAATGTAGTCCATCACCCCATTGGATACAATAAACGTGTCCCTTGTAAAGTACAGAAGAAGAACGGTATGGTCCTCGGTCCACCCTGGTGGAGCCATAGAGTAAAATTGGACCCTTAGTTCTTAATCCTCCCTCCAATGGCGTCATATATTCCATGTTCATCCACAAATGACACTCTATAGCACTTTCATTCAAACTTAGGTGAACCATACAGAAACGCAGGACCTGTCTTTCTGAAATGTGTGGCCTCCTATAGAATGGAGGAGGTCCTCTTCTCTTCATATTATCCGTGTTATTTGCAGAGCCAAAGAAAAAGGAATCTTTAACCATCATCCCCAAACTTCTAATTTATCACCAGGCCTTCAGATAATTCAATCTTTCAGATATACACCAAAGTTTACTGACCCGCACACATCTGGGGGGGTACATGGATTCTCTGTGACGGGAGACCAGGGTGAGGAAATGCTAAAGCTCCCACTTAACTTCACCATACCTGAACTCTTAACCTAAGCCCAAAACTACTAAGCTGACCTCCAAACTATTTCCTACCACTTGATTAACCCAAGTGGCAGAATGCAAAACATCCCGCATATGAAATAGCTAAGGAACCTCTGACTCATGTGACCGGACAGCGCGATGATCTGAATTTCAGACATCACACTTTGACTCCTTGGTTTCCAATGAAAATGTGGTAGAGGTCTGAGGGAGGATAAAAGTCTCTGTGGACTTGTTATTCCCAGACAGTGTGATGTTATGTGGATAGGTGGACCTATTCCTGTAGCTGCTTAAAACTTTTTGAGGACTAGTGAGGTCTCCCTGCCACTCCATAGTCCCTGGTTCTTTCTTGTTCACTCTCTGTTCCAGGTAGCAATTAAAGCCCAACTTCAAGTTGGGCAGACCCCATCCACCCCCTCCGGAATGCCCACCCATCAAGAACCCCCCACTTATTTTTTATGGAGCTGTCTGTGACTTCTGAAGGTCCTCTTCTCCTTGTGGCAACAGTGGGGGGTCTTTAACGATAGAGGTCAGAGGATGGTGCCATGTAATGACATTTACTCTGTTCTCTGCATCATTCATCTGTGAATCCATGATGGCTGGATGACGCTCCCTAAGGGGGTGAGTCTTTGACACCCTGGGTTTACTAGAGGTGGGGGAATGATGCTGGTCATCATGGAACCCAGCAGAGGAGCAACAGCCAAGACCAGATGAAGATGAGGGTTGTGGTGCTGGAGAATGGAGGTGAGTACTGTATCAGGACGCTTTCTATTTAAGTGGGGAGGGAAGAGATATTTGAAATAAACCTCCATAGAGTCAGGCTTCTTCTTGTGGCCACAGTGGGGGGTCTTTAATGATACAGAGGATGGTGCCATGTAATGACCTAGGCTCTGTTCTCTGCATCATTCACCGCCATAAATCCAAGATGATTGGACAATGCTCCCCAAGGAGGATAGTCTGACAACCTTGGCTCATCAAAGGTGGGGAAATGATGCTAGGCATCATGCAACCCAGAAGAGGAGCAGCAGCCAGGGCTGGAAAGTGATGAGGAAAGCACCACTGGAGCAAGGGGAAGGTGAGTCCCCTTCTTTTAAGTGGGGAGGGAGTCCATATAGACAGCAACCAAAGTCTATAGACCTCTATTGAGTTGGGGTTTAAAAATCCAAGAGTTAGAAACCCCCCTCCTTCCCCAAGGGCAGGTGTGAAGATTGGAGAACTCAAGATTGAGACTTCACAACCAGTCCCAAGAGCCAGCATCCAATAAACACTAAACACTAAATCTTGGATGGGCTGACTCTTGGGTGGACTGACTCTTCAATATCCATCCTGGATGGGTTGACTCTTGGGTGAACTGATTCTTCAATAGCCATCTTGGGGGGGCAGACTGTTAAAAATCGATCTTGTATCTTGGGGATGGACCGACTCTTCAGTATCCCTCTTGGATCCACTCTTTGGTGGACTGACTCGTCAATATCCATTTTGTGTTGACTGACTCTTCATTATCCATCTTGGGTGGGTCGACTCTTGGGTGGACTGACTCTTCAATAACCATCTTGGGTGGGCCGACTCTTCAATATCCATCTTGGATCAACCGACTCTTGGGTGGACCGACTCTTCAATATCCATCTTGGGTGGGTCGACTCTTGGGTGGGCTGACTCTTCAATATCCAACTTGGGTGGGCAGACTGTTCAAAATCCATCTTGGATCTCGGGGATGGACCGAGTCTTCAATATCCCTCTTGGATCCACTCTTTGGTGGACTGACTCGTCAATATCCATTTTGTGTTGACTGACTCTTCATTATCCATCTTGGGTGGGTCGACTCTTGGATGGACTGACTCTTCAATATCCATCTTGGGTGGGCAGACTGTTCAATATCCATCGGGATGGACCGACTCTTCATTATCCATCTTGGGTGGGTCGACTCTTGGGTGGACTGACTCTTCAATATCCATCTTGGGTGGGCAGACTGTTCAATATCCATCTGGGATGCACCAACTCTTCATTATCCATCTTGGGTGGGTCGACTCTTGGGTGGACTGACTCTTCAATATCCATCTTGGGTGGGCAGACTGTTCAATATCCATCTTGGATCCACTCTTTGGTGGACTGACTCTTCAATATGCATCTTGAGTGGGCCGACTCTTCATTATCCATCTTCAGTGGGTCGACTCTTGGGTGGACTGACTCTTCAATATCCATCTCGGGTGGGCAGACTGTTCAATATCCATCGGGGATGGACCGACTCTTCAATATCCATCTTGGGTGGGTCGACTCTTGGGTGGACTGACTCTTCATTATCCATCTTGGGTGTGTTGACTCTTGGGTGGACTGACTCTTCAATATCCATCTTGGGTGGGTCGACTCTTGGGTGGACTGACTCTTCATTATCCATCTTGGGTGTGTCGACTCTTGGGTGGACTGACTCTTCAATATCCATCTAGGGTGGGCCGACTCTTCATTATCCATCTTGGGTGAGTCGACTCTTCATTATCCATCTAGGGTGGGCCGACTCTTCATTATCCATCTTGGGTGGATCGACTCTTGGGTGGATTGACTCTTCAATATCCATCTTGGGTCAGCAGACTGTTCAATATCCATCTGGGATGGACCGACTCTTCATTATCCATCTTGGGTGGGTCGACTCTTGGGTGGACTGACTCTTCAATATCCATCTTGGGTGGGCAGACTGTTCAATATCCATCTTGGATCCACTCTTTGGTGGACTGACTCTTCAATATCCATCTTGGGTGGGTCGACTCTTGGGTGGACTGACTCTTCATTATCCATCTTGGGTGGGCAGACTGTTCAATATCCATCGGGGATGGACCGACTCTTCGTTATCCACCTTGGGTGGGTCGACTCTTGGGTGGGCCGACTCTTCATTATCCATCTTGGGTGGGCCGACTCTTCAATATCCATCTTGGGTGGGCAGACTGTTCAATATCCATCTTGGATCCACTCTTTGGTGGACTGACTCTTCAATATCCATCTTGGGTGGGCAGACTGTTCAATATCCATCTTGGATCCACTCTTTGGTGGACTGACTCTTCAATATCCATCTTGGGTGGGCAGACTGTTCAATATCCATCGGGGATGGACCGACTCTTCATTATCCATCTTGGGTGGGTCGACTCTTGGGTGGGCCGACTCTTCATTATCCATCTTGGGTGGGCCGACTCTTGGGTGGGCTGACTCTTCATTATCCATCTTGGGTGGGCCGACTCTTGGGTGGGCTGACTCTTCATTATCCATCTTGGGTGGGCCGACTCTTGGGTGGACTGACTCTTCATTATCCATCTTGAGTGGATCGACTCTTCAATACACATATTAGCGCAGAACGTCCAAGCAGTGACCCAGTTTGGTAGCTCGGTGATTGATGGTTATCACGTCCACTTAGTTGTTACTGAATATTTGCATTCAATGTCTCCTCAGAGCTGGAGGGCCTCGCCCTTATCTAATCACCTATCTAGCAATAGAAGCCACCCGTGTACAGGGACTCCGGCCTCATGCAGTGCTGAGCTCCCCTTTCTCTGGCACCTCGCCAGGAAAGCGGCCATCTTTTTTCTCTTCTTTTCTTCTCTTCCATGTAATGCATTGCCTGCATAGTAGCTCGACTTAGACATAGGAACATAGAAACTTCTGAATTTTTAATGGAAATGATTTTAGCTTTTAGTGCCAGACGGATCTTTGCATCGCGATGAAGCCGATGGATGGCGACGATGTGACTGGAGATCATTTTTATTTTTCACAAAAAAAAAAAAATTTTACAAAAAGGTAATTTTATGGACAAGAGAGCCAGAGTTTGGGCGTTTGATAGAATTCCGGAAAAGCCATGCGCATCTCTTTTTACAGTTAGCACTTGTATTGCTCTTACTATAGCGATAAAGTTTAATCAAACGATAAGAATAAAAAAAAAAAAAAAAATGTGAACGCAGCACAAATATTACCAATAAGACTATGAAATAAAAACCTCGGCACTCCTTCCCGGCCTGAGCGTGCGCGGAGCAATCTCATTGGACGCTTCCTCCAAGGCGGGGCCCTCAGCCAGCACTCCCATCTGGTATCCAGGTACAATGACAGCGGGGGCGGGGAAAGAGGCGCCTCGGGCAAGGAAGGGGCGGCGAATTCTTCAGGTATTTCTGCACTTCTTTCATTGATTTAAAAAAAAAAAATAATAATAATTTTAAAAAATGGAATAAAAAAAATGTGTGACTTGCGGGGTTTTGTAGGGAGAAGGGGGCGCCGCCGGCAGCCTTTTTTTCAGGCGGTTTGGTTGGGAGGTTGCGGCGATTTCTTTCTTGAGGGATTTTTGGATTCCGGCCCTCCGGCCCCCGGGAGGGCCTGACCTTGCGGTCTTCTATTTTTGCGCAGTTTGAGGGGGGAGCTGTTAGCAGTATGAAAGCACAATGTACTTCTTATCATAGGCCTTTTATTGCACCTCCAATAAAGTATTGAAGCAATCACCGGCTCCGCCCCCTTTATTGTGTGTGTGAGACGGGGGAGGGGGGATTCCAGAGCCGTCACTGGGGGGGTGAAAGGGGGGAACACCCCAATCAGCTGTAACATGCTGCACCAGTGACAGGGGACAACATGCTGCACCAGTGACAGGGGACAACATGCTGCACCAGTGACAGGGGACAACATGCTGCACCAGTGACAGGGGACAACATGCTGCACCAGTGACAAGGGACAACGTGCTGCACCAATGACAGGGGACAACGTGCTGCACCAGTGACAGGGGACAACATGCTGCACCAGTGACAGGGGACAACATGCTACACCAGTGACAGGGGACAACATGCTGCACCAGTGACAGGGGACAACATGCTGCACCAGTGACAGGGGACAACATGCTGCACCAGTGACAGGGGACAACATGCTGCACCAGTGACAGGGGACAACGTGCTGCACCAGTGACAGGGGACAACATGCTGCACCAGTGACAGGGGACAACATGCTGCACCAGTGACAGGGGACAACATGCTGCACCAGTGACAGGGGACAACATGCTGCAGAGGACAGTGACCACGTCGTGCAACAGGGGACAGTGACCACGTCGTACAACAGGGGACAGTGACCACG
>BLSH010528720.1:115898-128477 GCA_018402905.1 Glandirana rugosa
CGCACCCCTGTGCAGACTCTGATGTAAAGGGGGGTTCTGTGCAGACTCTGATGTAAAGTGGGGGTTCTGTGCGGACTCTGATGTAAAGGGGGGGTTCTGCGTGGACTCTGATGTAAGGGGGGATTGAAACCAGCCACCCACGCGAATGTCTACCGACCCCCTGGTTCCCTGAAAAAATTGGCTTCTCAGTCTAAAATGCCCGGGCTTATTTTTTGTCCCAGTCTGGGCCTGCATGTACATGACTACTTTACTCTGACTTTACTGAATACTTGTAATACAGGTATATGACTACTTTACTCTGACTTTACTGCATACGTCTTATACAGGAACGTGACTACTTTTCTCTGACTTTACTGCATACTTCTTATATACATACAGGTATGTGACTCAGAATATATTAAAGTTATCAGCACAATAGCCAGGCAGATAGCATTTTCAGGAGGTCAGTAATGGCAGTCCCATGTTTCTGTTAGGAAAAGTTTACTTTTAGCAGTCTGCAAAGTTTAAAGTAGTAAGAGTCTGCTGGTTGTTTTATTTTCCCATTTCAGACCTAATTTTATTTTAATGGTCAAGTGTAGAGAAAGAGTAAACCACAGAATGTAATAATTCATAAAACACAGGATGACATTTTGTATGGCTCGTTCTGTTGCACCACATCCTGTATGTGAATAATAAAAGAAATAAGATTCAACTGCTATAGAATTAAAAATAAAATTCAGTGACTATAACCTTTCCTAACCCACATCCTTACAATTAACTCTACAACAAATATAAGCCTTGTGTCTGGTAACTTTTCATGTAGCCGATACTAATGTACAACTATGTCAAGTTAACTGTTTTACCCAACCACGGCAAAGAGGTAGGTGCACTTCAATGTCTCCTCTAAAATTAAAAGAAATCTAATCACTCCATACAGCTAATCACCAGCACTGTCACATCAACTCCATACTCAGAGCAACCATGTATTTTCTACACTTCTGGTGGCTAAATTGAGGAGGTGTTAAGGAAAAGTGAATATTTGTTGCTGGGAGGGGGGCCTCAAAACAAACATATTGCTTTCCTATGTAAAGCTTTTAGGCATCTTTCACAGGCGCAGTTTGCGGATGGTACAAATAGGTAGTTTATCCACGTTTTTACTGCCCTCTGAACTCCCACCGACAGGTGAGTTGACATTGCCATCACAGCAATGCTTTGCATCACTTTGCAGAAAATTTAAAATCAAATCGCCAAGCTGGACAGATGGCACTGTGAAAGCGAATGGGATCATGCTGCAACCATGAGCCAAACACTTGGCTCTTAGTTGTGGTGCGGTCCCACAATGCAAAGTCCCTGTTTGGCAGTTAAAAAAAACAAAACAAAAAAAAAACAGGCATCAATACCGATACTTGTGTAGGAGCCAATACTAAGCATTTGTACAAGTATCGGTACTCATGCAAAAGGTCCAATATGTGAAAACCAATACCTTCAGGCTCGGTTCTTTCAGCTGTCAGCAGGGAAATGTAAACAAAAAAAAAGCCTGCAAATATCGGTTATTAAGGAGCGGGGCCTCCGCATCCGTAACAACCGTTGACTCATTCAGCTGTCAGAGGGGTTACCCTGCTGACAGCTGGAGTGTAAACAAAATAAAAATCCCAGCAATTGGAGGTATCAAAAAAAAAAAAGCAGCCTGACAATGCTCATGCTCAGCTGCTAAAACACAAAGATAAAGAGAAACATTTTGTCATTTTGCATCTTTCGGTTTATTCATCTACAGATCAAAGGGATGAACTTCGATCTGCAGATGAAGTCAGTTTTGTTTGTTACCCTAAAAAAAAAAAAAAAGGATCCTGTTCCCTTAAAGCATGTTATACAGCACAGTGCTTGTGCTGTGTCATTTGGCCCTCTCTATCACCTGAAATATCTGGCTGATCCTGCCTTGTTCTGCCTTGTTCTGCCCTCCCCCCTGTAAACTGACCATGGTTTATCATGGCTGCTGAGCCCTGACACCATGATCAGTTTACGTACCTCCGTTATCTGTAGCTATCTGCAGCTTTCCTGTGTCTCCCACTGCCCCCCCCCCCTCCCCTCCCTGCTCTCACTAGTGCCGCTCTGTTCCTCTTCCCTCTGCTAAAAAACCATGTTATGTTTATACAATCCCCATTGTTAGATAACAACATGCTGGTTTCTGCCTGATTTCAAAGCGTCTCTCTGCTCTCACGTGGCTCCTCGCCTTTCTCCTCCTCTCCTAACCTCCTCCGGGGCTGACGCCAGCGGGAGTTCAGTCCCGCCTGCTGGAGCTGTCAGACAGGGAGAGGAGAGAGCCAAGGAGTCACGTGACCACCGGGAGACACTCTGAAAGCAAGTAGAAATCTGCTTTTTTTATAAAGCACAGACATTAGGACACGTTATCTAACAATGTGGACGGTATAAACATAACCACTTTAAAAGCAACCTGTCAAGTGGAAAAAAAAGTGTTTTTTGTTTTATCTAAATGTTCCTCTGTTGAACCCTTTATTAACCCTCAATTTACTCTAATCAACCCTAATTAACTCCTTATTCTCCTTCTCTAGGTAATTATTATTTTCCTGCTGTTTCTTTTTTCTTTGTTGTTCATTTCTATTTTATAAACTGTTCATAATTAAAACTTGTTTTGTCTTTGTTTGCTTTGTTCACTAATATTTTTTACACCTTTAACATATATTTATACGTTTCACATTGAAAAAAGCACAAAATTGAAAAAAGTACATTTATATAATTTGTAAATAGCTTCAATGCTTTGTACCAGAACCATCATTTTAGTGTCATTCTAAACAGGATACATTACAGAATAAAATGGGCACACTGCTCAAAAAATAAAAATTTCTCTGGTCCATAAGGGGTGAACAGGGGTGAGAGCCGAAGTGGTTAAGGAGTGGGGCCACAGTGTCCTCGCTCAGCTGTCAGTGGGGTTCCCCTGCTGACAGCTGAAATGTAAACAAAACAGTTGCCGGCAGGTATCTGTAATTGGTATGGGCGAGTACAATGAAAAAAGGATTGGTATTCGTACTCACTGTAAAAACCAATGGTATTGGTGCATCCCTACTTGCAAACTCTTCTCTGCCCTTGGGTCACTTTTCAGAGGAGTGGTAAACCCTGCTGCTAGTGTGAAAAGGGATTTATACACGTCCTGCAACAATATATTCTAAATATATTTCTGCCGGTCTATACATTAACAAACTTTATTTAATAGTATTAGGTTTCAGTTGTTAAATTCCACCATCACTAAAAAAAAATGCTATAACACATACTTTTTACACAAGCCAACTTCTAATGTATTGCTATTAGCAATAACTTTCCATTTCAATCCACAGACTCTGCAGTTTTCAAGAACTTTAAAACGACTAAAATGTCACTTTCTTGCAATCTGGCATTTTAAGTGTGTCTGTACACAGTCAGGGCACATTATGCCCCAAGAAATCTGATTTCCTGTTTATGTGAATTCAAATATTAAGCACCCCCTCATTCAGTATGAGTTTCATTTTAAGTGAGATGCTCACCTAGCCTTATCCTCATCGAAGAGCATGCAGATACTGTAGCTTCTCTCATTACAGCTGATGGTGATAATGGAAGAGAAAATAAGCAATGACATGGAAAAACAAACAGCAATTTCTTCAAGACAGAGAATGGTATGAATGTGCAAATATGTTTACTAAAATTATTGCATTGTATATAGTTTACCATTTTCGCTGTGAGGGCTTTTTTTTTTTTTTTTCATTTTTTTGCATATATTATGGACTGAGCTCTAACTAAAATCCCCAGTATTATATATTTTCTGAAAGATTCTGAAATCAGGGACCCTGGAGATTAAAATGGTGGTAGTTGCAATTTTTATGTCACACAATATTAGCACAGCTATTTTTCAAATAGTTCATTTTTGATAAGATATAACAGATGAGGTTGCGTCGAATTAATAGATATCAAGAATGTCAAGCCTTAAATTTTGTGGGCCGGCAACAAACTCTGGTACTCAAAATTATCCATAGGTGATGCCTTAAAAGCCCTTACAGGTCCTCAGTTTATATTTATCTAGAAATGATGGTCCAAGATTTATTGCTCTCACTCTGATGTGTATGGTTTTTGTAGCTATCATTTTTTGAAAGCTGACAAGAGCAATGAGCACTGGAATTAACAAAATGCCCTTTGCTTCCAGATTTATTCACCAGAGGGACGATTGGTAAACATATACTTGCTGATCTTCCTCCACTCTACTCGCTGACACTTGCCATGGCCATCCTAGACCTGCAAATGGGGCAGCAGAGCCCAGGTTACATGGTGGGGAAGCAGCACATTATGGTGTTTGTATAAGTGTTCAGGCATCTGTAGAGTAAATCAGCAGCTGGGAATGAGTTTAAAGTCTGTGTTGGTGTCAACAATTGATCTATACAGTAATTGGCCCGGTGTAACATATGCTAAGTAGATATAGCAAAAATAAATACTTTGCTACTGTAACACCCAATACTGGCCATTATTTTTTATGCTTAAGAAGCAATTTACTAAAGCAATATCTCTGTTTGCAAACACATATTATACAATAAGACAGCCTATATCAATCTTTTTAACGTTCAAATATCAGGAAACCCCTACTTATATTTACTATATCTACAGCTTGTGGTACATTAGTGTAAATACGTAGTAAGCTGAGATATAACAATAAATATAGGAATGGAAAAATGAATACTTTGAGTATTTTTACAAACTACTCTTAATGACATAATTATTTTTAGTAATGACAATGAAACAAAAGGCCAGATGAGAAATTGTATTGCTTCACTGGTGGTCAGTGGAAAAATGCCCCCTTAGATAAATGCCCATTGGAGAGGCACGCCCCTTCACATTGATGGCTAGAACAATGTCCCCTTACATTGGTGGTCAGTGGAGAGGTGCTTCTGTAAATTAGTAGTCCTTGGGAAAAGGACCACTTTAGAAAAGGGCCCCCCACATTGATGGGCTGTGAGAGAAGGGCCCCATTACACTGTTGGTCAGTAGGAAAAATGCCTCTTGTATTGGTGGCCAGTAGGAAAAATGCCTAATGCTAAAAAAAAAGAGCATTGAAGTCAGTGGTACCTTATCTGAGAGGCAGATATAGCCCCTTGCTTAAAGTACCCCTAAAAACCTATCTAGGAATTCTAGAGTTCCACAAAACCCTAGTTGGAAAGGTTGCAATAAGAATAAGAGGAAATTAATACATAGGATGTTTGGTAATGGGGTTGGCTCCTTGATAGAAGAATGTGGTTTGATAGACCTTTAATAACTCTTCTGCTTACATTGTTAAATATATTTACCCAAAAGAAATTGTGTCATGCAGCCAACAAAATGACCATGATGTCCAGGCTGCATATCCTATGTCCTGTCAGAAAATATGTCTTAAAATAAAAAGTATATTTTGCTGTATTTACTATACATTGCATTATTTTAGATGTAGCCTAAGCTTTGCATTGAGGTCTACATTAACAGTTTCTGTAAGTCCTTCTATCATGGTGATACCTGGGGTGGCACAGTGCTTTGTCTATGTACATAAACCTACCATGTAAATGCCTGTTACATATGTATCACTTACAGATGTTCTGCAATTAAATGAACTGAAAAGAATAAGTTCCCTTATGGGGTTGTTTCCACTAAATGCATTGGGTGCATTTTCTACATTTTAAAATGCACACAAAATGAATGTCAGAAAAAAAACAGTGTTTTAAATAGAACTCATTCTCACCATCACATTGGGAGACATTTATCAATCCTGTTGCAAGGCAAAGCAATGCTAAACAAGAGCAGTAAGACACACTTTGAGACTGATTTATTACAAGGTTACAGCCTGAGTCATCAACTCCTCCATTGGCTGCTCCAAAGTCAAACCTGAATCTGACCACTTCTTAACCACTTGCAGACCGACTACAATACTTTTACTGCTAGCGGCCGGCACAGGAAGGCTGGATGACACACATGTACGTCAACCAGCCTGCTCTGGACACCGGACACAGTGTATTGTGGATCCTGGTACCCACAAGCCCAGTGATCAAATGATCACTATGTCAAGAAGCTGTTATGAATTAACAGCTGACAGGCAGGAGTCTGCTTGTCAGATTTACACACTCCCGCTGTCTGTACGAACCTTGCAGTGAAAGGGTTAAAAGTTATTAAGCATTAGGGAGTATTTTACCAAAAATTAATTGACAACTGCCAGGGACACCTAAAATGTTACTCGCTTCTTAGTACAGATGTCTTAGAAAATCAAATAGGAAATTACATTTCTGGGGTTGTTCTGTACACCTCCAGGTTAAATTTTTGAACATTTTTAGCAAATTATGGCAACTTCTGATTGAAATGAAAAAGTAATATCTTACTTGTACAGTACAGGGCCATGGTCCATCTCAATGGAAACCAACCCCACTTTGAGGGCCGAAAACTGGTCTCTATACAGTGACCAGTGACATGGACGGGTGTCAGAGGGTCATCCTGTTTATTACACTTTTAAGGTAGCCCAAAGCAAATATAAGAAATAATATTTCTATTACTTGCTTTATACTGTTTACGTGCATTCTGTATAGTACTGTGTTTGTATGTTTAAACTATCAGGGAGCCGGGAACATGTTAGAATTGTATTAATTTATACAGTGTAAACTCAAATTTGATTATAAACCTCAACCATTCAGCGCTTAGTCTCAGGTGTATGACCAGGTGTTAAATGACACCACAGGTTGCACCATTTACTTTCATTTAGAGCCCTTTATATGACACACTTATCATATTTCTGCTCCCTGCTCCGTAAGTGCCCCACAGGGGGGATTACCCCCAGAGATAGCAAAATCTCTATATAAGTCAGAGCCTGATATGTCTGTTCTAGAAGATACAGACATAGAGGGCAATGAAGAGGACCCAGAAGCGGTGTTAGAGGAGGCAATGAAAAATGTATCACTCCCAGGCTCCTATACACCTTATATTACAGCTTCACACAATATGCTTGCTAATGTTGATATGCTCATTTTCGCTGTTCCCAAAAGCCTCAGCATTGCCAAAATTCATTCTCCTCCATCTAGCCAAGGGCATGGCTATTATTGTTTATCTCATTATCTTGGGTATTAAGAGCAGGGCTTTTTTTCAGCTGGAACTTGGTGGAACCTAGTTCCACCACCTCTGGTTCAGGCCCTCTGCTCCCTGTTTATCACCATCGCTTGTAAACACAGAAGTCCAGCTTCTGTGTTTACAATTGACAGCTTGCCTTCCAGCGGTTCCCACAGATCTGATCTCCTGAGCAGCTCTCACTTAGTGCAGGTCAGGGAGATAGGAAGGTGCATGTGCCCGTGGTGCGGTACGAGGCATGGTTGAGTTCCTGCACCTATTCTCTGAGAAAAAAAAAAAGCCCTGATTAAGAGAATGGCTAAGCCTAAAAAAACATTTCCCATTTGTGATCAAATAGAAAGGGCAATCTATGATGATTGGGTCAGTCCTGAAATGATTTTTACCCCACCAAGAATTGTTCCTGAAAGGGAGGGTCATCTTAGTCTTAAACAACATCTCACTGTGCCTATTTAAGATTTTTTTCTTTTAATGGTTCTGCTGAAAGGAAGTTTGAGAGTCTTTTAATGGCTAATTTTACTCAGCCCAGTTCTGCAACCAGTTATTGCTGCAATTTCTGTGTGTCAAATTGCTGCTAACTGGATTAGGGCAATGGACCTGTATTCCCGGACCGTGCTTTGGTGGAGCATTAACAGGAATTAGCCTCTATTTTATGTTGATGCTCTTGAATATATGACACCAATCTCCAGAATGGCTCTGATTTCTGTCCATATGAGCATAATTTTATGGCTCAAAGCCTGAATAGCTGAAGCTGTCTGTAAAAGGTGACCCTTGAAAGAGAACATCTCTTTGGTGTCTCTTAAGCACTTGACACATTCGTCAAAGATATCACAGGAGGAAAGGTTTCAAAATCTTCTTCCTCATAGGCTTTTAACTCCTCAAAATGCAGAGCACTTCAATGTTCTACCTAGGCTTCAAAGGCTAAACATTCAGCCCTTCCTTTCTATGCCAAACTTGGAACACAATATCCACCAAGTCTACCCCATATACCTCTTCCTAATAAAGGGGCACCCTCACTTCATAAAGTGGGAGGACATCGGTTACAATTTGCCTCTCTGTGTGCCACAGATGTCCCAGACCCATGGGTTCAATTTGTGGTTTCAAATGGGGTGCAAAATAGAGTATAAGACTCTACCCACTCACCGTCAGATTTGCATAATGCCCCAACTATCTCTAGTCATAGTGACTGGTCATTCCAGTATCTCTGCAGGACAGGTTCAAAAGTGTCTATTCAAACCTGTACACAGTTGTGGAATTTGCAAGGTCAGTAATTGCCTCTCCGAGAAAAGTGAAATCCTTTGCATCTGTAGACATTCTAAATGCTTAACTATATAATCCAATTTAACCACCTTTTCAGTGCTTTCCATGCTTCGCGGTAGGAGACAAACACTTTCAGTTTGTTGCACTTCCCTTTGGCCTATCTTCGGCTACCAGGGTATTCACAAAGGTACTTGCACCCCTTCTTGCCCTCTCAAGAACATAGGGCATTCAGGTAACAGTGTATCTGGATAATTTTCTTCTGAAGAACTCTTCTTCCTTCCACTTATTTGCAAACATCCACAAGACTATTCAGGTGCTTCAGGCTTTCGGGTTGGGTAATCAATTTTCAAAAATCTCCAACCTTCCCTCCACATGGAATACTTGGACATTATTCAAGACACAGCCAAATAAAGGTATTTCTTCCAGAAAACAAACTAGCCTATCTCAGATCCCACGCTTGGGCTTAAAATAAAAGTGACATCCCTCTGTTAGGTGCTTCACGAGATTTCCGAGCCTCATGGTGGCCTCCTTTGAGGCTGTTTTATTTGCCTAATTCCATTCAAGGCTTGTTTGCATGGAGAAAACAAGCTCCTTCCCTTGACTTCACTATGCTTCTATCCAGTCAAGCAAATAATTCCCTAGCCTGGTGAGTTTTCAACCTAACCTTAAAGCAGAACTCCGGGAAAAACTTTTTTCCATTTCCGTGTTACTGATCTCCTACCTTCGCCAACTATGCCATCCATCTTCTTCTGAGCTCTGTAGTTCCTCTGTAGTAGCCTGCTGAACTTGCTGAAAAAATGTTATTCCCCTCTGACATCCTGTTTGTCAGACCGCTGGAGCCTCTCCATCCTGTACTGCTAGCAGCGGTCTGACATGACACTTATAGTCCTCTAGCAAAAGCAGCTAGGACTGACTTGCTTGCTGGAGTGGGCGGAGGGGATCTTTCAACCCCCCGGTCTGTGCCGCCCATAGAGGTGGTTTCCTCCTCTCTGCCAGCACTGATAAGAGGCACTGGTAAGGGGCATGGTGTCACCGGACTGAAGGGTACTGATAAGAGGCACTGGTAAGGGGCATGGTGTCACTGCACTGATGGGCACTGATAAGAGGCACTGGTAGGGGGCATGGTGTCACCGCACTGATGGGCACTGATAAGAGGCACTGGTGGACGCCATGTCACCACACTGATGGGCACTGATAAGTGGCACTGGTGGGCATGGTGTCATCGCACTGGTGGGCACGGTGTCACAGCACTGATGGGCACTGATAAGCGGCACTGGTGGACACGGTGTCACCACACTGGTGTGCACGGTGTCACCGCACTGATGAGCACTGAAATTAGCGCTGCAGTTTTTTGTATTTTTCTCATGCTGACATTTACTTGTGTCACATGCTGATGTAAAACATTGTGGCTCTTTCTTTTTGTGATACGGCTGGGGCTGTTCTCATATACACCATACCAGCAATGATTGTTATAACTATCTCATATTTGCAGTACAGTGTGTATAATATATCATTATGGGATGTGTGTACAGATCAGTAATGATTACTGAAAGTGAGGGCAATATGTTTATCTCCTTGTGGCTGGAGAGGAGAGAAGACATGTTGTGTGTTACTGGTTAGTGGGCCTGGCTGCAGAATGAGGGGTGTGATTCATGATGAAGTGGGCTTGTTCACATGTACATGTACAGGCTAGTGTACCTCCCACATTCATTGCAATCTGCAAAGGCTGATGGGAAATGTAGTGTAAACAGAAAGAAGAGGATATGATGCAATTACTCTTCTAACATAGCCATCCTAGAAGAATACATAATGCATCATTTGAACTAGAGAGAGCACTTCCTGTGAATTAAATTGGGCATATCTCTTCAAAGGTAAGGAATTTCACGAATGTAGTAACTGTTCAGTGTGTAGTGTAGGGAGGTGTACTAATGGGGGATATTTTTTTAATATCCCGGAGTTCTGCTTTAACAATGGAGAAGTCCTTTCTTCCATATCAGTGAACGGTAATAATGACAAAACAGCATATTACTGCGCACACATGCAATAATGACATTTAAATCTTCCAAGGCTATTTAACCGGTTCCACACTGTGCTCAGTATATTTACTGCGGCAGTGTGGGCGCGTCCCGCGAATCAACGTAAATAGCCGGCAATTTGCGCGGGCACAGCTAGGGGCCGAGCGCGCACCGCCGGCGGCACGCTCTCGTGCCCGACACACTCCGGAGGAGTGTGCCTGCAGCTCGGGTGGACCCGATGTCCTCCGGCGATCCGCGATGAGCGGCCAGAGTGAAAGAATGGGGAACCGCCAATGTAAACACGGCGGTTCCCCGCTCTGTCAATGGGAACATAAGAGATCTACTGATCCCTGTCACTGGGATCAGTTAGATCTCTCATGCCCTTCACTGCCAATGACATTTATACAGTAATCAGTGGACATTTAAATTTCTGATCGCTGAATAAATGTCATTGGTCCCAAAAAGTGTCAAAAATGTCCGACATGTCCGCCCCAAATATCGCAGTACCGCTAAAAATCACAGATTGCCACAATTACTAGTAAAAAAAAAAAAAAAAAAACAGAAATTAATGCTCTTCACCCATAAACACGGAAACTTTTGCGCAAATCAATCAATAAACGCAGTTTGTGTGAACAGTTTGTGTTTTGTGTTCTAGCAGCGCTTGCACTCTCTGTTGAATTATTATAAAACTTACTGTGTGAACGTGGTTACATAAATGAAATAAAATTCACATACAGATTCACATTTCTCAAATAAATGCCATGAATAAATAAATATATAAATAAAAAATAAAGTACAAATATATAAAGTCCAAATAAGGTGCTGTGCTCTGTGCCAAACGTTTATCTGATGTGCAATCCATGGTATACAATGTGAAGGTGCTGTTTCAATTCCGGTCTATCAATACTTTAAAATTCTTTAGTGTGGAACAGTTCTTTATGCTTTAAGGTGCTCATGCTACATTGGGGTGCTGAGTGATGAAAATAATGATGACTCAGGGTATTTTGCCCTGCTTACCAGAATCCGTTGACCCTCCAACCGTACGGTATGGAGGAGTCAATTCGCGCTTTAGGTCTACAATCCGACCTTAGGATATGGTTGTCCTCTGCTTTCTCTCACTCTCCTCCGCGTTCAATATTCCATGCGTGGGTAAAGAAAGGAATAACTCATCGTGTATCTCTTTTGAAAAATTTATTGGCCAAAACTATTCACAGTGCAAATATCATAGTAACACTCATTTGCCAAAGTCTGTGAAGTGCTCTGAGGGTTGTGCTTGCGGTTAGTGCTATTTGCACTTCCTGCTTACAGACCTGCTGAGCGTGGCCTCTCTCACCGTGTAATCACCTGACGCGTTTCGTCACTTCCGATGACGTCACAGGAAGTGGTTGACCCAAACCACTCAGTACTCAGCAGTATCATCGAACTGTGAACTTTGGTTAGCTATGTGCTACATATGATATATTGGTGAAAGATCTTCTGTGCCAATACGGAATAATAAGCCACTCTAAAAACTTTTTTCCTTCCTTTTTTCTGTACGGTGGCACTCGCATTGGTGCATTGGACAGTACTGAGTATGGTATATACCCCCCTCATTACACTATGGGAGCCTGTCTTCTCTATCCCTGAGGGGGAGTTCCGCCAGTAGTTACCTACTAAAGAAACTGAGGGGAACCCGTGAGGAACCCGAAAGGAAAGAACTGAGGGAAGAACGCCCCCTAGGTGGGAGGACCATACAGCATAAGCTAGTGGCATCTGGAGGTGAGAGTTCTCTGAGCACATTTAGCAGAGCACCGTCACAAGAGTCCCCCTGATGGTGTTTGAAGATATCTACCAGATAGACTCTTATGGACTTTTGCACAACTTCAAGCACTTTAGTCTACTCTTTCTCAATTTGCTTTGAGCACTCATTCTAACACGGAAATAATCTTAAGATATCACATGTGATTCTATGTGATTGAAGAACGGTTTTAGCTATTTATGGACTTTCTATTCATATTTTTTTATTATTACACAAAGTCACTTTATTTATGGCATTGTTTTACTTTTTGATGTGTATTTATATATTCTGACAGTTCATGGCACAATCTATAGGCACTTAGTCACGGTTTACATAAGCACTTTAAATCAATCTATATCACAGATTATATGTAGAGTTTGTGCAAACAGAGTCGTATCCTCCACATACTAACTGCACAGTTCTCCATTATATAAGCTA
>BLSH010528720.1:152212-178557 GCA_018402905.1 Glandirana rugosa
CATTGCAAGCCCAGGCATGGCTTGAAATCCCACAGGCACCGTGCCTGGGCCTGGGCCTGTAAAGTTTTTAGTGATTTTTGAAATGTCCGGGTCCGGGTCCGTGCCACGGACACCCTAAAGTTCGGTACGGACCCGAACGTTACAGTCCGGGTTCGCTCAACACTAGTTCTCACTTAATTCTCTGGATTGAGTTACTAAAGGTATAAAGATGGTTCACTTTGACAGGGAAGTTGCGCAGGAATCTTCCCTAGAACTTTCTAGACCTCCCTGTGAACTGAAGCTTTGTCGTCATCCAACATCCAATCATGTGCCAGCAAGAATACCACTTTACTTTTTTTTCCGAGGACATGATTGGGTATTCTTTCCAAATTTGACCACATTCACTAAGCTCTGGGGAACCTTCCCCTGCAGAATGCAACTGTCCTTGCAAAGCAAACAGCCAAAATCCTAATTTCCTGCATTGGCGTTCAGTAATGCCTATTTTACCATATCATTTCATAGAGGTCATTTGGATATTGGTCATACTGAATTTTGTCTCAAATGAAAAAAATCATCATTAAAAATTCAACCCTGTATATAATTGAATCGATTTTTAGCTTTTTAATAGAAAAAATGCATCGTGTTCACTGTCTTTAAGATGCCCATATAATAGTGACCAAGAGCTCTATTTCAAATACAAAGGAGAAACCTGAGTGAAGTTTAAACACATATTTCCTAACAGAGGTTTGTGGACCAAAAGTAATAAAAGAAATCAGACAGTGAAAAATGACAAAAATCATGTAACAGAATTTTCATTATTTCTGTAAATACATATAGGAGAGGCATATTTATCAGCAGGCACAATTCATTTTTATTCAGCATTTTCACCTGAAAATATTTAAGGTAAAACATTGCTATATATCTACTACAGATACATACAGTATGTACTAGAAGTCTACTTTTGTTTAGCTTTGATTCTAGAAGTTTTCCATTATATAATACAATTTACAGTATTTATCAACAGGAAAAATGTAATTTTTACTCACCAAGGCAAAAACATTTCATTGCTCTGTAGTGGTAAAACTTACTTTCCAGCTAGGCAAAGTTTTGCAAAGGTCTATGTTTCTGACCAAACAGAATTAAAATAGTATTCCTGCCTAACATTAACTAGTCTTAAATGTGTCCCCTCCCCCCTCCTGCTACCTATGCCGACTAACCAGTGTAAAATAGATGTATATACTTACCTAATTTTCAGACCGCTCTGGTCACATGATCCAGTTTTCCAGTGTCAATCAGTGATCGCTGCAGGGGGGAGGATATGCAACTCCAGCAACAGCTAGAACATGGGTGTCATTGTTTTTTTTTTTGATCGGCCAGCTGACTTTTCACAAAAAAAAAAAACAATCTATGGCCAGCTTCAGTCACATATTTCCCCACTGTGATTTAGGCCATGTCTGATATGACACTTGCAGCAGGTCAGGCTAGACCCTCAAAAGAATATTGGACAACCTTATTTGCATTGTAAAACTCTGACATTCACAGACATGACTAGGCATGATGGGAATTGTAGTTCCTGAACAACAAGAGGGCCATAGTTGGCAGAGTGGAGTTTGAGCCTGGTGACTCCCCCGTGAACATCAGTGACATGAGGAAAGAGGAGACTGTCATGATCTGCAGCCTGGTCAGGAACCTGGTAACTGTAAGTACTGCCCAGCAGGAACGAGGTAAAGTCCCTGAAATGCCAGCTGCCTCTGTGTCAGTAGCCACCCCTCTCTGGAAGGAGCCAGTGTAAGAGGGTGCGCCCTCAGGTGAGCCAGAGGAGGAAGGCAAGGACAGGGCCATAGATTGGGGTTCTCCCAGACTGCAAGCTGACTTTGGAGAGGTTAGCAGAATGGACATCTCCTGATAGCAGCTCGGAGGAGAAATGGAAGACAGGAGGTTCCCAGTTCCTTGAAGTTTCGCCTGAGGGAAGAGAAGAGCCAGAATCTACTGGGAGGCCCGAAGACACAGCAGGAACCCCTATCATTTACAGACAACTTTTTGTCCAAAGACCTTTCACCACCCAGACCAGAGCAGCAGAATACAGGCAGTGGGTGCAGAGGTCCCCTGATGCCTGTGTCCTGCCCAGAACAGGAAAACCAAGGTTGCCTCACATTTGGAAATGCTAAGATGTGGTTAGAAGTCACGTGTTTTGCTGCATGTTTGTCAAACAAAATAGGCTACAATCACACACTGAAAAAAACACACAATGTTCCACAATGGAAAATGTTCTTAAGCTACTTTGAGGCGTTTGTCACACATAGGGCAAACCAATGCACAATGTGTGCTTCCATGTGAAGAATGCACATACAAACGCAAGTGGGAATGTGTGTTTCAGCTACGCTCAGCTGTGAATAGAATGTGCTGAGGATAAGAGTCTTTAGGCAGCAAGAATGACCTGGGAAGAGAGGTGAGGGGAAAAAAAAACACTTATCTTACCAAAGTCAATGCTGATGCTACTTCTGTGAGTTAACATAGAAGTAGAAGTCTATAGGGCTGAAATTACAGCGCACCATTGATTTCCTTTGTCATGTGGTTCTGTGTGCCTCAAATCGCATCAGAAGTCTCACTAGTGCCAAGGGGGCTAATTAGTGACATGTGCATTCCAGTGCATTTTTTATGTGTTTTGTCGCATTCCAGTGCAGTTCCAAACAGAAAAAATGCAGCATGTTTTACTTTCGATGACTGTACTGGAGGACACTGCAATGGTGAGAACTAGGCAGTTGGAATTCATGTAAGCTACCATGCATTTTTAATGCAGAAAATATGCAATGGACTGCATGTAGTGTGAACCAGTCCTCAAGACAGGGGGAATTTTTAATACGGGAAAATTCCTGATTAACATAGGAATTGCATCCTCATATTAGCAGGAAAACCATGCTTAACTTCTTCAATACCAGGCACTTACCCCCCTTCCGGTCCAGACCAATTTTCAGCTTTCAGTGCTGTCGCATTTTGAATGACAATTGCGCGGTCGTGCAACGCTGCACCCAAACAACATTTTTATCATTTGTTCCCTACAAATAGAGCTTTCTTATGGTGGTATTTGATCACCACTGAGGTTTTTATTTTTTGCTCTACAAATTAAAAAAGACAGAAAATAAAAAAAAAAGTTTTTCTTTGTTTCTGTCACAAAACTTTGAAAATAAGTACGTTTTCTCCTTCACTGATGGGCACTGACGAGGCTGCACTGATGGGCACTGATGAGGCAGTACTGATTGACACTGATGAGGAGGCACTGATGGACACTGATGATGAGGCACTTATATGCAGCACTGATGGGCACTGATAGGCGGCACTGATAAGCAACACTGACGGGCACTGATAGGTGGCACTGACATGCAGTACTGATGGGCACTTATAATCGGCACTGTTGGGCACTCCTAGGCAGTACTGATGGGCACTGATAGGTGGCACTGGGCACTGATATGTGGCACTGATAGGTGGCACTGATGGGCACTGATAGGTGGCACTGATAGGTGGCACTGGTGGGCACTGATAGGTGGCACTGGTTGGCACTCTTAGGCGGCACTGATAGAGGGCACTATTAGGCGGCATTGATAAGGAAGCTCTGGCAGGCATCACAGATGGGCTCAGTGCCATCCCAATAGTGCACTTTATGCCCCTTGAGTGAACTCCCTGGTGGTCCCTGGATGGGCTCTCTGGTGGTCCCTGGGCAGGCTCCCTGGTGGTCCCTGGGCAGGCTCCCTGGTGGTCCCTGGGCGGGCTCCCTAGTAGTCCTGGGTGGCTATCCTAGGGGGGCTGCACTGATAAACAATCAGAACAGACCCCCCCCCCGTCAGGACAGCTGCTGATCGGCTGTCCTCTACTCGTGGGTGCATGTTTGCGGGTTATCCGGCTGGACGTCATATGACGTCCGGTCAGGATTATGAAACCCACGCCTGGCCGTCATTTGTCTATAGGCCAGGTGGGAAGTGGTTAAAGAGGAGGTTCAGTCTCCTTAAATTGTTGCCCGCCTCTCTTCACCAACATCTGGAGTGTCTGTCAGATGCAAAATAGCTATACCAGGTCTTTGGGGTCTGGCAGAAATCTGCGGCGTATCTGCGCACTCAGGGGATATCCTAAGTATGTTCAAACAGCACTGATATTAGTACCTTCTGCATCCACAGGAAATGCCTGTGTGTGCAAGGAAGAAAGTTGTTTTATTGACTGAAGTTCCACTGTAAACATTTGCTTAATGCCACAATAACAGCAAGGCACACACATTCCACCTGTCCAACAGTAACATTTAGGATAGTCATAAACAAAGGTGCCCTGTATTAGGATGGGGATTTACTACCTGTTCCACACAACACCACGTTGATCTTTACATTACTATCTCTCCTTATTCACCTACTCTGTGCAGCTTACCATTCTCTGGTGTTTAGGCCTGTTGCATGCACACTCTTGTCTGTGCATCTGCTACCATAGCCAGACTTTTCTCAGCACACTTCTCTCACCTATAATAATCAACTGAAGAACCATAATGCTGCATTGCTTACAACAAATTCGACATCCAGGGAGGTGGCACATACAAATATTGAACGCGTCAGTATTTTTATAGGTAAATTTATTTCTAAAGATGCTATTGACATGAAATTTTCACGACATGTAGGTAGCAACCCATGCAATCCATGCATACAAAGAAACCAAAACAAGTTCATAAATTATGTGTAATAAAATGGAATGACACATGGAAAAAGTATTAACCACTTCAGCCCCGGAAGGATTTCCCACTTTAGGACCAGAGCACCTTTTGCGATTCTGCACTGCGTCACTTTAACTAACAATCGTGCGGTCGTGCAACGTTGTACCCAAAGGAAATTGACGTCCTTTTTTTCCCACAAATTGAGCTTTTTTTTGGTGGTATTTCATTACCTCTGTGGTTTTTATTTTTTGCGCTATAAACAAAGCACGACAATTTTGCAAAAAAAAAAAATATTTCTTACTTTTTGCTAAAATACATATCCAAAAAAAAAATATATAAAAAACGAATTTATTCATCAGTTTTGGCCGATATATATTCTTCCTCATATTTTTGGTAAAAAACAATGCAATCAGCATATTTTGATTGTTTTGCGCAAAAGTGTCTGCGTTTACGAATGATGAGAATTAATTTATGGGGTTTTTATTTATTTTTTATTTTTTACTAGTAATGGTGGCGATCTGCAATCTTTAGCGGGACTGCGACATTGCGGCAGACATGTCACACACTTTTGACACTTTTTTGGGACCATTGGCATTTATACAGCGATCAGTGCTTTGAAAATGCACTGATTACTGTGCAAATGTCACTGGCAGGGAAGGGGTTAACACTAGGGGGCAATCAAAGGGTTAACTGTGTTCCCTGGGATGTGTTACTAACTGTTTGGGGGCTGGGCTGACTGGGGGAGGAGAGTGATCGCAGCTCCCATACACAGGGAGCCTACGATCACATTCCTTCCCCACTGACAGAACGAAGATCCGTGTGTTTACATACACAGATCCCGTTCTCTCACTGTGAGGCAGCGATTGCGGGTAGCCGGCGGACATAGAGTCCACCCTACCCTCTCCCTGGCTCCCCCCATGCACAGTGAGTGCGTGCTCCCCCGGCGGCGCATGCGCGGCCACAGTGCTCGATCAGGTGACACGGATTTGTGATATTGAGCCAGACTGCCGCCATCAGATGACGACGGGCGGTCGTTAAGTGGTTAAACACATGAAGAAAGGGAACTGCAAAGAAGAATGGAAAGCCAAGACACCAGCTGAAATCTAATAGCAATTTGAAAGCAATCCTGCCCCTTTCAGTGCAAATTAATATCAGTTGATTCAGTCTTAACTGATGGCCTATAAAAAGGTGTTTTATTACGAAGATGTCATACAAGAAACATCTCATGATGGGTAAAAGCAAAGAACTCTCTCAAGACCTTCACAACCTTAGACCCTTTCAAACCGAAACGTTTTTCAGGTGCTGCAGTGCTAAAAATAGCGCCTGTGCAGCCCCTGAAAAATCTCCCCCATTCTCCCCAGTGTGAAAGCCTAAGTGCTTTCACACTGGGGCGGTGCGCTTGCAGGACAGGAAGAAAAGTCTTGCAAACCGCATCTTTTGGGCGGTGCGGTGAGTGGTATATACACTGCTCCTACACTGCCCCCTCCATTGAAAGCAAGTACACCGCCTCGGAAGCCCAGAGCGGTGGAGCTTTTAACCCCTTCTTAACCCCTTCTTGGGGGTTAAAAGCACCCCTTTCCCACCTGCATAGAGGCGCCATAGCTCTGCTATAATAGCGGTAAATGCACCGCTAATTAGCGGTGATTTACCACTACCACCCCTCCCCGTCCCAGTGTCAAAGTAGCCTTATTGTTGCAAAATATACTGCTAGCATTGGTTACAGAAGGATTTCTAAACTTCTGAATGCTCCAGTGAGTACTGTTGGGGCCATAATCCAGAAGTGGAAAGAACATCATTTCACCATATATTAACTACGACCAGGTGCTCCTCGCAAGATTTCTGACAGAGGAGTGAAAAGAATTATCAGAAGAGTTGTCCAAGAGCCAAGGACCACTTGTGTAGAGCTTCAGAAAGATGTGGAATTAGCTAGTACAATTTTTTCAAATATAACAATAAATAATGCACTCAACCGCCATGGCCTGTATGCACGCTCACCACGCAAGTCTGGGAGAATATAGTCTGGTCAGGTGATACCAAAATTGAACTCTTTGGATGCCATAATACACACCATGTTTGGAGGTTAAATGTCACTGCACATCACCCCAAAAACACCATACCGACAGTGAAGTTTGGAGGTGGGAACATCATGGTGTGGGGCTATTATTCAGCATACAGTACTTCATTCTTTATATCATTAAAGGAAGGATGAATGCAAACATGTACCAAGACATTCCTGATAAAAATCTGCTGCCATCTACCAGGATTATGAAGATGAAACGAGGGTGGACATTTCAGCAGGGCAATGCTCCCAAACACAAAGCTAAGGAAAATCAATTTATTTCAAAGAAAGAAAATAAAGCTGTTAGAATGGCCCAGTCAATCACCTGACTTGAATCCAATAGAAAATTTATGGAAAGAACTAAAGATCAGAGCTCATAGAAGAGGCCCATGGAACCTTCAAGATTTAAAGACTGTTTATGTAGAAGAATGGGCCAAAATCACACCTGAGCAATGCATGTGTCTAGTTTCTCCATACAGGAGGCATCTTGAAGCTGTCATTACCAACAAAAGATTTTGTACGAAGTATTAAATACATTTCAGTTAGCGTGTTCAATACTTTTTCTCTGTGTGATTACATTTTATTACACATAACTTTCACATAACTGAACGTATTTGTTTTGGTTCCTTTGTATGTATGGATTGCATGTGTTGTTACCGACGTGGTGAAAATTTCATGCCAATAGCACCTTTAATAATATATTTACCTGGGGGTCGTGTCCGGCCAAGATCGAATATGGCCATGTAGGAGACCAGCTCCGGCTCCACTGTACACACTAAGGGCCTGCCACAGAGACACAGAGGTCTAATACACCCGCAAACCTTGCGATCTACCCTGCCAGACTACCGGGATCATGAATCGCACAAGGAAATAAGAAAAGAAGCCGCAAAGACTCACGGCCTTCTTCCCACAGCAGCCACATGAGGCCAGGCAAAGCGGCGCCGGCACCTCTCCGTCAGCTAACGCCAAAGCTTCCCTTGCTTCATCCCAGGCTGACTCACCAGGAAGCACCTTCTCTGGACATCAAAAGCAGCACCAATCATTCACCTCCACCCCAACCTCTGGTAGCCCAGAAAAAGACAGATTTAGGCTGGATGGAAGCTGCGGAAACTACCTGATACCATAGAGCGATTCCCCACAGCCAATAAACCAGTCATGGACACAGTCCTCAAGGACATGCTTGTGTCCCTTAGATCCTCACTACAGTCAGATCTTGTGGGCTACATGCACAGATTCAGCAATGAACTTCAAGCTGTAGAAAGCAGAGTAGATCATGTAGAATCCAAAATGAGGGAATTCACCACCACCATAAATTATCTAATTGATGCCCATGTCAATAGAGATGAAGATATGGAATGGGTTAAGAACTAATTGGCAGATATCGAGGACCGCTCGAGGCGAAATAACCTCAAAATCAGGGGTGTATCAGAGAATATCCAGCAGGACAGCCTCAATACATATGCCACCACTATGTTCAAAGCCATTATCCCAGACGCCACTGACCTAGATGTCATCATTGATAGAATACATCGTCTGTCCAAGCCTTCATATCTCTCAGATAAAATCCCAAGAGATGTAATCCTACGATTGCACTTTTTCAGCACAAAAGAAAAAATTATGGCTGCTTCCCGCAACAAAACAAAGGTCCCTCACCAATATGCTGACCTTAAGTTTTATGCTGATTTGTCTCAGCACATGCTTCAAAAGCGAAGAAATCTAACAATCATAACTAGCCCTGCGAAATCACTGGCTACAAATGGGGTTATCCTACAAAAATCACAATCACCCATGAAGGCTCCACACATGTGGTTGACTCTATGGAAAGAGGCCTCAACCTCCTGAAGACTTGGAATATAATTCCTGAGCCTCAAGAACCAGCATCCTCAAAAAAATACACCCAACGTGCCGACCCGGAATGGCACCTAGTTACCAACAAGAATGCACAGAAGCACAAATAATATAAAGATGATTCACCCCCTGTCAAATAACCTCATGGACCAACCTAGTTGACTAACTTTGCCCACCCCTCCCGAGCAGCATTTCAGCTGCATTCAGGTTTGCTTAAAACCCATTATTATGGGAGACTTGGAAAAAATTTACAGTTTGCTCTCATTACTTCCTTTGTTCTCTTTTATTGTTGGAGTCTAACTCCATGTTACAGTTGTTCATCACAGTCACAGCAAGCAAGAAGTGTTACCTTCCAGCCAGAAACAATATGGTGAAAAAAGAAACAAGACATACCAACTTCATCCACTAGAGGTCACCATTGGCTTACTGTAAGTAAAAATCTTTATCTTCGCATCTTCTTCACCACCACATCCACCCTATAATCGGAATAACCCTCCTATCAATTAATACCAAGGGTCTTAATCACCCGGTCAAGCGCAAATCACTCTGGCAAGAAGCGTTGAAATACAAATGCCACATTCTATGCGCCAAGGAGACCCATTTTCATAAAGACGCTCCACCAAAGTGCACTCACCAGTAACTCCCCAACACATTCACAGGGGTTTTAATAGTCTTCAGAGACACAGTCTCCTTCAATATAATCAAGGAAATAAAAGACAAAAAAGGTTGCTATCTCATTATCATATGTGAAGAGAATTCATCAAAATACACAATTTTAAACCTGTACGCCCCCAACTCCCATCAATTTTTTTGAACAAACTGATGCGCCTTATCAGAACAGAACAAATAGGTTCATTAATAGTATGCAGAGACTTCAACCTACACCTAATCCATCCATAGACTCCAACTCATCTACCAAAAGGAACCCACCATCACCTCTATCCTTCATCAACCAAAATGACCTATATGACAGTTTCAGATGTCTTAATGCCAATGAAAGAGGTTACAACTTCTTCTCCACAGCTCACTGTAGCTACAGCAGGATAGAACTATTATTGGTTGAGCATGACCTGTTACTGAAAACATCATCCTCCACCATTAAGAATGTAACTTGGTCAGACCATGCAGCAGTTACGCTCACCCTACAGGATGCACTATCCTCCAACACTACTTACATTTGGAGACTAAACCCTAAGATTCTTCAAATTCCTACTTGAAAAAATAAATTGAAAACCACCTGACTACTTTTCAGATAATGCTCTTTCAATGGAGGACCCATTCATGTTATGGCATGCCCTCAGGGCATTCATAAGAGGAATGTTTATAAAATTAGGGGCTAGGTCAAAGAGGCAGCGACAACAGCGGACGGAAAATTTAACTAATCGAAAACCTTGAAATCCAAAATAAAATACACTCTACTCCCCAATTATCACAATTATTATCACATAATACGCATGAACTCCGCACTCTCCTATTAGATACATTTGAAAAGATGTCCATAAAACTACAAATGACCTATTATGTCAGGGGGGAAAAGCAGGAAAACATTTAGCCCAACGTCTGACAGGCGCAAGATATAAAACCAAAATCCCCCACCAAATACATCCTGTAACAAATGACAAAGCATTTCATTCTCAAGAAATCACAAACGCATTTAGCGATTATTAAAGCTCTTTATATAACCTATAATTAGACACCTACACCCCACAACCCACCCTTGAGGACATCACAACAGTCTTAATAAAATAGTAACAAAATATTTATTGATTTAAGAGCAAAAAATAGGGGTACAGGCGGGTGGAGGACAAAAGGTTGATGCATTTCACACAATCATATTGGTTTTGAAAAAGCACTTTGACAGTGTGAAACGCGTCAACCCCTCCTGTACCCCTATTTTTTGCTCTTAAATCAATAAATATTTTGCTATTATTTTGGTGGTACTCTGCTTGTCTGTTGACAGGGCATGCACCAGCCCATCCACCATATTTGTATTGGGAACTCTGTCTGACTCCGACCTGGAGCTGTGGCTTTTTCTCTTCACATTACCAAACTTTCTTAACCAGCTGAACATACCTAAAATCTCTCCTGCAAACCTAGAAGCTTTGAACTCCCCTTTCACAACTTCTGAAATAGCTAAAGTCATAGCATCACTGCCAAACAATAAATCTCCCAGGCCAGAGGGTTTCTCCGAGGATTATTATAAATCATTTAACCACATTCTGACTGCCCATATGGAAAAATATGCTGCCTTTTCCAACTTCCCCCCTGAAATGCTCAAAGCAATGATAATAACTTTCCCAAAGCCAGAGAAAGACCCTAACTCTCCACAAAATGTTATAACCATTTAGTTGTTAAACAATGACTTGAAAATATACGCTAAACTTATTGCACTCAGGCTTCACTAAGATCCAGCAAACAACAGACACCACCAGAAGAATCATTAACATTATCCATATCGCTAATCAA
The DNA here is from genome assembly GCA_018402905.1 of Glandirana rugosa. NCBI lineage: Eukaryota > Metazoa > Chordata > Amphibia > Anura > Ranidae > Glandirana > Glandirana rugosa. The sequence goes on from BLSH010528720.1 coordinate 163,252, forward strand.
GAAAAAACGCCTTCTCTGCTCCTAGCCTTGGATGCGCAGAAGGCATTTGATCGTATACACTGGAAGTATCTAGAACAAATTCTGTGGGCCTTTGAATTCCAGGGCACCATAGCCAATGCAATAATGGCATTGTACACTACTTGACACAGATGTTCACCTCTGGAGTCTTGTCAAATCCATTTCCTATACCAAAAGGTACATTGCAGGGGTGCCCCCTCTCGCCGTTAATTTTTAACTTACTAATAGAGCCCCTAGCCATTTATATCAGATCCCATCTCTGGATTTAAGGTCAACAAGAGAATGCATACTATCAGCCTTTTTGCCGATGATGTAATATTAACATTAACCAACATGGAAAAATCCCTGGCTTCGGAACAAGATGTTTTGCTATTGTTTAACCATGTATCATACTATAAAGTGAATGACTCAAAGTCAAACATATTAAACATAGTCATTCCCTCAGCTATCAAGGAGAAATTGACAATATCCCTTTCTTACTCATGGAAACCATCTGGAATGAAGTCTCTAGGCATAACCCTTACCCCCTCCACAAAGGATTTAGTAACAGCTAATTATGTCCCATTTCTTGATACACTGCGAGCAAAGCTCCAAAATTTAGCAAAAACTGAACTCTCCTGGTCGGGAAGACTGGCGTCGTTTAAGATGCTATTCCTTCCTCAAAACCTCTACCTGTTCAGGTCTTTGCCAATACCTGTCCCTAATAAATTCTTTTTAAAAGCACAGTCCTTATTGAACTGTAATCTTTGGAAAAGAAAGAAGGCGAGGTGTGCATTTAGCAAACTAATACTTTCCAGTAGGCCAGAAGGATTGGGCCATGTGGTGATCAAAGATTACCACGGGGCGGTTATCCTTACCAATCTGGTTCCCATCTTCTCCCAGCACACTATGGACAGAACTGGAAAGTTCACTAGTCCCAGGAAAAAATGTATACTTTAACAAGAACCCACTAACCACGCTCTCACCTACAATTAACCACCAGAGCACTTTTTGCGATTCGGCACTGCATCATTTTATCTGACAATTGTGTGGTCGTGCAACATTGTACCCAAACTGAATTTGCATCCTTTTTTCCCCACAAATAGAGCTTTCTTTTGGTGTATTTGATCACCTCTGTGTCATTTCTTATCACCGCTATAAATAAAGAGAGAGCGACAATTTTGCAAAAAAAAAAACTATATCTTACTTTTTGCTAAAATACAAATCCAAAAAAAAATTTATTCGGTTTTGACCGATATATATTCTTCCTCATTAAACAATGGTGGTTGAATACTCCTGCGCTACCATAACATTCCCTGGTTTTAGATGTATACAGTTGTGATGTGCTAGAAAGTTTACAAATAGTAGTTGACGGTAAATGGATGGTAAGAGACAGCTGCTAGCACTTAGATAGCTATCCGTGCTTTCCTATCTTGTGATAAATGCACTATACTCAAACCTCATATTCTTCCTCATATTTTTGGTAAAAAAAAAATCACAATCGGCGTTTATTGATTGGTTTGCGCAAGTTGCCCACATTTACAAACCATGAGAATTCATTTCTGGTATTTTTACAATTTTTTTTTTTTACTGGTAATGGCGGCAATCTGCGATATTTATCGGGACTTTGATATTGGGGCAGACATGTCGGACATTTTTGACTCTTTTTTGGGACCAATGACATTTATACAGTGATCAGAAATTTAAATACGCACTGATTACTGTATAAATGTCATTGGCAGTGAAGGGCTCAACCTGGGGGGGAGCTCCAGAGGTTAACTGTGTTCCCTGGGCATGTTCTAACTGTGGAGGAGACTGGGCTGTCAGGGGCATAAGAGATCTAACTGATCCCAGTGACAGGGATCAGTAGATCTCTTAGATGCTGCGTGACAGCGCGGGTAACTGCCGTGTTTACATCGGCCGTTCTCCGTTTTTCATCGGGCAGATTCTTGCAGAGTGCGGTGGGCACGAGAGCACACCACCGGTTAAAAACGGTGATCCGCACTACAGCGCCATTCTGCAGCAGTAAATCTATGCAAGCCGGTCAGGAACCGGTTAAAGCAACCCTATCTTCCTGGCAGCAACTCATGGCCATGCCACATATAGCTGAAACTAAAACAACACTTCCACTGCCCATCCTCACTTTACCCACATTGATACCACATCTTGACATCTCTATGTGGCCTAATATGGACATAAACACGGTAGAAGACCTTATGGTTGGCCCAACTGTTACACGTTTCGAGTGTTACAAATAGAATACAATATCCCTGACAGAGAATAGTATAAATACCTATAGAGCAAACACTTTTAACAAAACATGCATAAAACGACCACCAAGCCCCCAAGGAAAATTGCCCACTTTTACAACTCACCTAATACAAAACTCAAAGGCATCTCCTTGTTCTATAACTCTCTCAATTGTAAAAACATATTTACTAAGACCACCCCATTCATACAATGGAAGAGAGACTTCAGGAGGATCTACCAAACCTCTACATGGCAAAAAGCCCTGACATCAACACTCGAAGCCTCCAGGAATGCCAATCTATGGGAACTGACCCAAAAAATTGCACTGAGTTGGTACATAACGCCTCAGCATATTGCTAAATTTGTTCCACATTTCCCAAGTGACTGCTGGAGGAATTGTGGAGGGAATGGAACCCTGTTCCATTTGCTCTGGAACTGCCCTATAATTTCTTCATTTTGGACAAAAATTTAAAACATAATTAACCAAGTAATAAAAATACAAATCACTTGGACACCGGGTATGGCCATATGCTCCTTAGAGATAGATTAAATTCCATACAAGATGAGGACTATAGCAGTCCATATATTACTTTCAGCAAGACTAACTCTGGTTCGGCATTGGAAAGATACTATTCCTCCATCCATAACAGAAGTGATTCAGACCACCCAAACCCACGCCTCTTATGAAATGGTGTTCGCCACAGCCATTAAGCACTGTCAAAAATCTATAGAAGTTTAGGAACTATGAAAAAAATGGTACGACCCATAGGCGTGTGCACAGGGTGTGCCAGGTGTACCCAGGCACACCCTAATCACCTTGTCCCCCTATTGCCCTGGCTCCCCCCCATTCCTGCCTCTGCTGCGGGCACACACAGGGGGATGTTTTACAATAAGTGGGGAAAGGGGATGGTAAATATGCCATTTAAAGGCCCCTTCCCTTTCTGAATGAACACAGTGAGTGATTGGTACCATGTGTTTGAGCTTTGGGTGCACACCCTAATGCAATAGGTTGAGCACACCTATGGTATGCCCAACTATAACATTACTATGGACTTCAATACACAGACCTCATATGATATCTCAGTATTCCTCCATAACACTCTTTATCCAAAACGATCTTGCTCAAGACTGTGACCATTTGTCTTTTTGTTTTTTGTTTTATTGTTGTAACCTGTTTATCTTGCACTCTCAGTGATTTATATAGCTGTAACTGCTTGATTTAATACTATGAACCTGGGGTCGGGGGCTGTCCCTTGGGGGGGGGTAGGTGGGTTCCTCACTCCAGAAATGACAGACCTCATTTGGGGCGCCGGGTGGGGCAGTTGCTGGCCTCTTGGTGAGGGGGGCCTCCGCTTCAGGAAGTAAAACAATAGAGCACTATGATACTAAATACTCCTCATAGGCTAAAGATTACTATAATACTTGTTTATCATCGAGAGTACTAATGTCCTCACTGCTTCATAACTGTTTTGCCTTTCTTTATCTTTTGTATTTTCTATAGAAAATTCAATAAAAACTATTGAAAACTAAAAATATATATACCTAGAAAAATGGTGATGTGTTTAATACTAGTTTTACCCACTGTATATGACATGTGAAAAAGTGTAAAATACAATGGCCCCTGGCATTTTAAAGGAGGTCAACATACATTTAATTTCAAATAGTATATTTTAAATTCAATCCTTTATTACAAACAACAGTAGAAAAAGATTAAAAGCCAGAAGGTGCACCAACACAAAACATACACATTAAAAATATTCCCTTAATTCCAACATGTTTCGTGAAACACAGTGCACTTCATCAGAACTTTGATGCTACCAACCGGGTGCTTGAAGATCTGTAAATAAATCCATACTTTAAAAAAAGAGAGAAAGAGAAAGCATAAACAAGGGAGTACCTCACCAATAATCGTAATAGTTCATTTATGGGGACAAAAATGGGGGGCTTTTACACCCATCCCAGTCCGAGCCCACAGATCAAAGCTGAAACCCGGGAGCTGTGGATACAGGGGATCCTCAAACTCCTGATAAAGTGAACTGTGTTTCCAGAGATACTTTAAGATTAAGATGCTCTATGTTTTTTTTCTTAGATGTTAACTTATTAATCACAAACTTTGTATGAAACACTGTGGGGTTGATTTACTAAAGGCAAAAAGACTGTGCACTTTGTAAAGTGCAGTTGCACTCTGCAAGTGCAGTTGCTCCAGAGCTTCATAAATGAGGTAAGGCTTCACTTTGCAACGAATACCCAATCATGTGCAAGAAAAATAAAAAAAAACAGCATTTTTGCTTCCACATGATTGGATGATGGAAGTCAGCAGAGTTTTTGCACATTTACTAAGCTCTGGAGCAACTGCACTTTGCAAAGTGCACAGTATATTTCCCCAGGGAATTTTTTTAATGCGTATGTTTTGTGTTGGTGCATCTTCTGTTTTTTAATCCTTTTCTACTGTTGTTTGTAATAAAGGATTGATTTTAAAATATACTATGTGCAATGAAATGTATGTTGACTTCCTTTAAAATCCCAGGGGCCTTAGTATGTTACACTTTTTTTTATAAGTTTATGTTTGTGGTGGAGGCAACTTGACCCTTTGGTTGAGTGCTATTTTTCTAGTTCTGGCACATACAGTATATGACAGTCACAATAGGTAAGTCTGTCATTTCTTATACATTGTTTAAAAAGAATTACAAAAAAGTAATTTGACCCCATTACATTGCATGGTTTTTGCTCTGTGGATAATATCAAATGAAACTGTGTGAGCTACGCTTACTTCGATATATGGGGACCTGGGACCCCTGTCACAGTAACAGCAGGTAAGTTTTTTTAATTTTCTTCTCATTTTTCTGTCCTTGTACTACTGTTTACCTATGTACTTTGCTGTATTTCCTTAATATTAGCTTAAACTGCCACTACAATAATTCAAGGGTTTAGGTTGATACAATGCTGCCCCTATGTTTGATATAAGGCTATTTATATATATATATATATATATTATCTGTACATAGTATATATTCAGGAATTAATTAATTTAAGACAGATAAGTGCACGTTTCTTGAGAAAAGTATCGGCTGGCATCTCAGGAAACTGCATTTGTAATTGACAAAAGGCTGTGGTTAGATGAGTTATATGGGAGAACATATGAGGCAGAACCAAAGTATAACCCTACAGTAAAAGCCTCTCTGCAGTTAGTTATGGGTTACCACTAATAGTATTTGATCGAAAGTGACAGCTAACTGACTCACTGTGACTACTTCGACATATGGGGACCAGGGACCCTTGTCACAGTGACATCAGGTAAGCAAAATTCACTTTTTCTCTTACCTCTTCTCTCAAACTGTAAAATAACTTTACCTGTCATTTTCCCATAATGAAATGTTCATTTTTACTATAAATTCACCTGTCTGTGTCCTGTTGCAATTCAACTGCCCACTATCAGTTGAGACATTGATTCCCCAAGATTTCTTAAAAGACTTGATATTGTGTTTTCCAGTAGTTATAAAAAGTATTATAAAAAGAATGACTTAGGGTGTCTTGGGGAGTTTTTGTAATGATAGTAGGTCTTAAGGTCACACAGTGAGCTGGGCTTTTGATATCTGGGGACCAGGGACACAACTCACCGTCACGTCAGGTAATTGCTCAATTTTATGTCTTTATAATTTATTTTAAATGACTTTAAAATACTGTAAATGTTTCCACTAAGTGACAAAACATGTTATTCAGTATAGTATATGATTCTCTAATGTATTTATCTCCTGTGTAAAAACTAGTCACAATGGCATAATTACCTATTGTGCAGTTAAGCGGGACAAGTTATTTGGCAAATTTGGTTTAAATTGATGTATTTAGAGCCTTAGCTGTATCTGAGTAACATGACAATATTTTTTATAAAGTACATAGACAACCTTTAGAAATTTAATTTATGTAATATAATCAGAAAAAAATAGCAGAAATGCTTTCCTTGTATTTGGCACACTATATTAGAATATTGCAGTGGGTCATTTTTAAGAGTGAAATTTTGTATAGCATGATGTTAGGGATTAAATAATGTGCTACAACGCTATGGATGTGTGGGGACAAGGCACCACACTCACTGTAACGGCAGGTAAGAAAGACCATTATTCTAAATATCATACTTAGTGCTAAGTTGGCAATATTTAATGAAAAATAATGTAAAAAACACCATATAGTTTGAACAAATAAGACTAGGGACATCGGTAACTGTAAATTGGATATTGTGCTTCCTTTTTCTTAACTTTTTGTGTTCTCTTTTGTTAGTATAAAATGTTACAATTGTATTCATGACACTTGTGACTGACACCAAATGTTTTATTATGTATGGTATAACGAGTAAATAAAAAACATAACTTTAATTTTTTTCAGAAACAATTATCCTAATTTGTCTAAAACATTATGTTTTTTTATACTCTTAATTACCATGGTATATGAATGTTGTTTTTTTGTTTATTATATTTGATAAAAAAACATTTGTTACAGTCACAGTGGGTACATTTTTGCTCTAATCTTATATAGAAAAATAGATATCTAAATAGGATATAAAACTATCTTTCCCTTTTATAAACTTAACTTGGGGATTTCTTATTAAAAGTACTACATACCATGGGGCAGATTTAAAATATGAATATATTGCAGGTAATTGTACTTATGTTTCTAGTGAAATACAATAACATTTTAGCTAGATTTGGTTAGAACAAAATCAAAGAATAACTTGTTCCATATGTCCCATATGTGATTAACTTGCTTTAATAATAACAATTAACAGATTTCATTATGTTAACCATTTTTTTTTTTTTTTTACTCAAAGACAAAATTTGAGGTATTGTGATGATACAATACATAATACACAATGTAATGAGTCACCTGTAAACAAATATTACTATTATTAAGATTATTGTTATAATTATTAATAATAACTTCAATAAAATAATTTTGGGGAAAAATAATATAACTTGGTTAAATAATAATGATAATACTAGTAATAATAATACTAATAATAATAATAATAATAATACCATTTAATGTATTTCATATTTTTATTAATATGATCAATTGACTTCAGACATTACTATTAAAATACATTAATGGAACCCAGACACGTTTTGTAAAACAACTCAAATATGTTAGTAATAAAACCTAATATTCATTAAAGATAGATCATGTGAAAAATAATTTCTATAAAAATAATGTAAGTAAAAATGTTTAAATTGTTGAACGCCGCTGCTGTTCTAGCAATTCTTGGTTTCTGTTCCATAGAGAAGTGAAACCATCAGCTGCACTGGGCGGTAACTGAAACTGACAGCTGTGCGCTATCAGAGATTTCAGTATCACTAAATTTAGAACTGAAAGTCACACACTGATGACTCAGTGGTCACAGGTGTCCAGGGACAAGAAAAACAGTTTTACCACAAAATATATTTTTAGATACTAGTATTTCAAGCCTTTAGTGAAGTTATTTTTTACATAATTCTATATTAAATTATTATTTTATTACAAAGTCTGATATTATTATTAGCAGCACAAAGTTAACAATGGCTTTGGGTAAAATATGTGTATATATATATATATATATATATATATATATATATATATATATATGCATATATATATAGATAGATAGATACACAGTAATATATTTGATAATAATATTAATATTGTTTTGTTTGATTAAATAGCCATAGATATCTTTGAAAATGCAATTTCAATAGTAAAAAACAAGTAGTTTATGTGATCAGAAGTTATAATTTATATAATCATACATAATTATGTGTTAATTTGAAGCATGCATATTGCAAGATATTGACTAGTATACGGCAATGTGTTTTACTGGTTTTAATATTGCTAAATCATACCTTTAAATTATTTCCTTAGAAATATATGTATATATATATATATATATATATATATATATATATATATATATATATATACTGTAGTTCTCATTTGCTTGTTAAGTTGTTACAAATAACCTAGCCCTGTGGTTTTAAGTCAAAGGAACCAGGAACAGGTAAGGGATTTACTCTTATCTCTTATTTAATATTAATTTGGCATCATATAAATATATAGATTAGTACTAATTATTATGCATCGGAAAATTTATTGTTTTTGTTTAAATAATATAAATCTATAATATTAATTGCAAACAATTGGTATTATTTTTATTGTGTTGTGCTTTTAGTTTATTGCATAGATCTAAATAGAATCTGTGTGTATTGGGCTCATTTTGTAAGCAGTTTACGTTTTCAACTGCAGCTATAGATTGCTTTGATAGTAGATTACAATGTCAACCTTAGCTGACTGTGGCTACTGTGTAGTGTCTGGCAGATCATTTTTATTTACCATACAAAAGCAAGGGTTACTTTTAAGCTTCTGTACCTAGATTGTGAAGTCTGTATAGCAGCAACATTTTTGCAGGAATTATTTTGCCTGGGATGTACATTTCAAAGGATAGCACAGCAGGTGCCTTAAGCTTAGCATAGGACACATAAGTAGCAATTAGCTTTCTAATGAGCTTATCAGGTACCATAGAGCAACAGCTTACCTAAAGGTATGTTATGGAGAGTTTACCACTCACAGACCACATTAACAGCATAGCTGAATTGTATAGAATATATGGTATTGCTAAAGCAGAGACAGAACTATTCATAGTATAGCTTAGATTGCACAGCACCGCTGCCTTGTATAGGTGTACTGTACCATACAGCTGAAGGTGTAGAAAGCAGCACACACAGCAGGTGGTGGTTTAGGTACTGTACAGCACAGAAAATGGAACATTAGGTATTGTAAAGCATAAATAAATTGTTGGGTATGTATTGTACCCTGCAAGCGATGGCATAGCAGGTGCTATTTGCAGTGAAGATCAATGCATTTACTGTACAGAACAGCAGAGGGCACAGCCGGCAGTCAGAACCGCATATATTATACTGTATGATTTGCAAAGGATAGCATGAACTGTGGCTAATGGCATAGCAAGGGCTATATACAGTAAAATATGTATTTGATCCTGTCCAGCACAACTAAAAACATACTATATTTCACAGCTTAGTTGAAATGCATAGTATGCCCTGTACCATAAAGCTAATGGTATAGCTAATTGTTGCATATCCTACAAGGAAGTATGGGTACTGTAGAACATAGCAGGCAACACAGCATACATGGTGTCACCGGTCTGCAATGCATAGCATGTACTGTAACATAAATTGTTATAGCAAGTGCTGAATGCAGCAAAATCCAGTGCAAGTGCCGCATAGCATGCAACATGTTCTGAAAATAATTGTACAGCAGGTGTTGCATACAGGAGAGATTAGCACAGGTATTGTATAGTACACAGCAAAAGCATATATAGTACAGCACAAATTAAATATATATTGTGTGGTAATGTAATGACAAAGCAGGTGCTGTATAAAGCAGATGATGGTGCGGGTAGTACTAACACTAATGACAGCATAGCTAAATTGCATAGCATATACTGTGCCAGTAAATAGCACAGCAGGTGCTGTAGACTTCAGACATTGATAAATACAGTATATAGCACAGAAAAATGGCTTAGCAGCTACTTTACAGCACTGCAGATAGCAGAGCACGTACTACTATACTATAAAGTAACGATATATGAGGTTCAGTATTCACCAGCACGTAGTATTGCTAGTGTACAGCACAGCAAATAACACGCAATGCATTGTTCATCACAGCTTAGGAGCAATGTTTAGCATTGCTGGCAAAGCTGATGCCATTTACAGTGGTATGGAGTGCAGTTATTGTAGGGTTCAGCAGACGCTGAAGCATATACAGTACTGCAGTATATCATGTACAAATGTTATAGCAACTGTTGCACAGCAAAAGCCCGTGCAGGTGCTGTACAGTATATACAACATATACAGTACAGCACAGCACAGCGCGTGCTGTACCCCAAAATTAATGGTGCAGTGAGCACTGTATACAATAGAGTCCACAACAAAGCGTAATTGTAGAGCACAACTGAAATGTTTATTGTGTGGTAGTGTACAGCCAGTCACAAAGTTGAGAATATCAGAACATGGTGGAGGTACTTACAACACAAATGTCAGCAAAGCTAAACTATATAGCATATGCTGTACCGGTTAATGGTATAGCAGGTGCTGTATACTTTAGAAAGTGGTACAAATAGTATACATCCCAAAAAAATGGCTTAGCAGCTACTGTACAGCACAGTAGATAGCATAGCATGTGCTATACTATAAAAGTAATGATATACCAGGTTCTGTATTCACCAACAGGTAGTGCATGTAGAGTACAGCACAGCAAGTAACACACTATGCATTGTTCAGCACAGCTTAGGAGTACTGTTTAGTATGTTCTACACCAGGTAATGGCAAAGCAGATGCCATTCACAATGGTATGGGGTGCGGTTATCATAGGACCAAGCAAACGCTGAAGTATATACAATACTGCAGTATATCGTTTAGAATTGTTACAGCAATCTGTATACAGCAGAAGCCAGTGCAGGTGATTTACAGTATACATCATATAGCACAGCATGTTCTGTACACCACAATTAATGGTACAGCAGGCACTTTCTATAGGAGGGTATAGCACAGGTGCTATACAGCACAGTCCATAGCAAAGCCTAAATAGTATAGCACAACTGAAATGTTTATTGTGTTGTAGTGCATAGCCAGTCACAAAGCTTAAAATATCAGACAATGGTGCAGGTTCTTATAACACTAGTGATAGCATAGCTAAATTATATAACATATGCTGTAACAGTAAATGGCACAGCAGGTTCAGTATACTTCAGAAAGTGATACAAAGAAGAGAAGCTACTGTACAGCACAAGAGACAGCACAGCATGTAGTATACCAGGTTCTGTATTCACCAGCAGGTAGTGCATGTAGTGTACAGCACAGCTAGTTATACAACATACAGTATTTTGTAATGCACAGGTTAGGAGTAATGTGTAGCATGCTCTACACCATAGCAAATGGCAAAGCAGATGCCATTTACAGTAGTATGGAGTGCAATTATTGTAGGACCACGCAGATGCCAAATCAAACGGTATACAACATTTACTATACAGTACAGCATGCTTTGTACCCAACAATTAATGGTACAGTGGGTGCTGTATACATGGAGAGTATAGCAAGGTACTACAGCAGGTGCTGAGTACAGCAGAATATAGCACAAGTAACAGCATATTTAAACACTAAGGCATGTACGATACCATACAGTAAATTGGATAGCAGGTTTTGTATACATTAGAAAGTGATATAAGTAGTATACAGCATGGAGGATGGCATAAAGCTTTTGTACAGCACAGCAGACAGCATAGCATGTACTATACTATACACGTAAAGCCTTGTACTTACTGGAAGGTAGTGCAAAAAGTGTATGCCACAAAAAGCAGTACAGCAGGCAACATAGCATCAACTGTACAGCATAACTGATATGTATAGTATGTACTGTGCAGCTTACAGCATAGTAGGTGCTATAGGCATTAGATAGTGCTGAACTTACTATATATGACAGCATGTACAGGACAGCACTACATATTGAATAATATGTACTATACAATGCATGTAATGGCAGAGCAGGGCTTTGTGCAGGTACCATCCAGCACAGCAGATGACACAGTGGGGAATGTACTGTGCAGCACAGTAGAATTGTAAAAAATACACAGATTAGCTGCAGGAACGGTATGTGGTGTACTGTATAAAACTTTTTATAAAATAAACAAGTACAGTAGATGGCGAAGGAGGTAAGGTGCTGCTGAGCAGGTATTTTCAGTATAGCAGGTAAATTACAGCACAACTGCTTAAATAACTATTGTATTAGCAGGTCATGTATACAGTAGAAGCCAATCTAATATAGATTAGAAATGTGGTATTGCAGATAGAATAGATGAAGTTAAGCCACAAGCTGTAACATATTAATAAAAGGTATAGCAAATACTAACTACACTAAGAAGCATGTAGTGCAAATCCTATATCACACAGATGGTAGAACATGTATTACACAGGAGGTTGTATCATTTTTTTCATCCTATATTTAATAGTTCATGGTACTGTTAATGTACTGCTCAGCAGTCGATGTAGGATGTACTGTAAAGCCAACCTAAGCTGGTTCTGTACTGAAAATAAAACAATTGTGTAGCATGCATTGTATATTGTGGAAGATAGATCAGCAAAACAAAAAATTAAAGCATGTATTGGACAGTGCAAATAAAGGTATAGGAGGTACTGTATACAGCAAAAAAGCATTGCATGTAATATAAGCATAGCAGATAATCCATATCCAGACAGAAATAATGCCAGTTGTTATAGAATACATTTTGTCCATCTAAAACTGCTTTCTCTAGTTTTTTGGGGGTTGAGTGGGCCATATAATATCCTCATTGGATCTTTTCCTATATATTTTTCCTTTGCACAACCCTGACAGGAAAATCTCACTTTGACTGGTACCATAGCTATGCCACTGTAAGGTGTGATCTTTTTGCTGAAACAGCAAGGAAGATCCAAGGGGTGATCAAGCTGTGGTCCATGCCAACTAAAACCGAGAAATCTGTATTGGATGGCATGGCTCTGTAGGTAGGAGAATGTAATGCTACTGTTACTGTACTGCACAACAGTTCTGGACAGCTTTTGGCAAGTACTGTAGACTCATCTGATAGAGGAGAATACAGTATAAAGCTCAGAATATAAAATATTTAAGGCACAGCTCACTGAAGGAAAGTATAGGTAATGCTGAGACTAGCAGAACATAGGTAAGTTCCATACAGCTTAGTCGGAGAAGGTACTTCATTCCATAGTTTGTGGCAGTTACTCAAAGAAAAGTACATAATCTCTGTTTGGGTGCTTAAACAAAAAATGGCATATATAATGCATACAAAACCTAATGTAAACAGGTAGCTATAAAGCAAACAGATAGCATTGCAGATCTCTCATCTAAAGAAAGTATGGTTGTTATTTTACATATCAGTGTGTAATATATAGTGCAGATAGGACAAAATAAATATAGCAGAAGCCAGAGCTTACAATTATCAGCTTATAAGAAGGCATAATGGGCTAAAAACCTTTCAAGTAGCAGTGACATTTGCCAACTTGCCCTTTGAATCTCATATTGATATGGAAAGAAATAGCTGAGCATAATGTAGAGATTCTGCACAGGTTAGAACAAATGCTTGCTAGATCCATTGGGGCCTGTATCGAGGGGCAAACACAGCTTGTTTTTTTACATCACTATGAAATGCTTCTGAATTGATTCACAATTAAATGCTAGGTGCATTGGAATTACAGTCGAGCTGCATTTGATCTGCTTCAAACTGCTTTTGAATTTCCATAGATGTGTATGGGGAGAGAAGAGGTTCTGATGCAAAATCTTTTAAAGGCCCTGTAATTGTAATACAGGTATTGCATAGCCCAGTGACCAAGAAATAGAGTGCTAACTCATCAGAAAGTTTACAGAGTGCTTTACCACTGACCTGAAAAAACAACATATATTTGATAACAGGGAGGAGATATGATAGAAATAAACTGAGAGTAAATAACCTGAGAGTATTGTTCCAGTGGGTTAAGTAGCCATTGTACAAATGGGGAATATACTGACTAATACAGATTGTTATGTGTTCTGCTTTGGGCTTAGAACTTTATATCTGAGCCTAAAGCAGAACAGATACCAATATCGATATCAACAAAGATATCAATGAACTAATGGTATTATGCAATACCATGATATGTACAGTTTGCTGTATTATTGTGTTTAACCTTTTATCTGGTAAATGATCTAGTTACTTTGCCTGCTCTCCATTCTTCACAGAGTGAAATCATGTATATAATGTATGTAATGTTATCAAGTACAACATCATTGTGCATTCTAAGTGCTCTTATCTTACAATGTTGTTTTATAGAGTTTAAAAGCATCATACATTATACATTTGCCAACCATTACTATAGCAGTAAACAGTTCATAGTTTGAAGAAAATTAGGTATTTGTAGTTTGTAAGATATATGTCATTGGTGAGCTGTCCAGTAGCATAGTGCTGAAACCCTGAATAGGATCATAGGAATAGGAATTATAATCACAGTATTAAAAAAAAAAAAAAAATACAAAATCATTTATAAAAACGTACAACATTATATAAAATGCAGAAAATGTATATGTGACATACACAAAAAGAATCAGTAGTGAAGAAAAACAGTTTTGCATTGTGGCAATGTGCATAAATGTAATGTGCAATACATAAACAAAGATGGCTTGATTCATTAAAGAAGCAAAGAATGTTTACTTGGCAAAGTGAATGCTTAGTTTAGTTAATAAAATATTGGTCTGTTAACTTCAGTCATCCAAAATAAGTCCAGATTAAAAAAAAAAAAAATGTCCTGCATATGACTGGTCATTCAAAGTGAGCACCTGATTCACTAAGATAAGTGAACATTCTATACACCTTTATTAAATCAACTCTATTTACTGCTAGGCTTATATACATAAAATGAAGTAGAGGGAGTACAATATACACATTGGCCATAATGCTGTCAAAATAACTTTCATTTCTAAAAAAAAAATACAGCACATACTATCATGTTACAATCTCATATGCAGATAAGTATGTTTGGCTATGTGTGAGTAGTGCTGCATTATAAAATTAACAGCTTTCCAGAATGAGAGTTTGTATTATTATTATTATTATTATTATTAGTAGTAGTAGTAGTAGTAGTAGTAGTAGTAGTAGTAGTAGTACTTTTTGGCATTACCTTTACTCATCTGTTAGCATACCCCACTTGTGACAGCAGACATTTTTGGATTTGATTTGAAACAACCAGAAAACAGCAATACATTGTCAATCTATGACTAAAGAAATATGATTGTTCACAAGAACTGTCATTTTTTAAAAAGTATAATTCAATGAGTAGTAGTATGCGGTATCTAAAGTTAACCAAAAATATACCAGCTTTTAGTAGCATTATCTGAAAGATGAATGAATGTTATTGTCAAATTATCATCTTGCTATCAGCATTCTTTTCACTGTGCTTCAAGGAGCTAAGGGCAGTGAACTAAGGCGTTTTTTTTTTG
>BLSH010528720.1:179232-194252 GCA_018402905.1 Glandirana rugosa
TTTTTGATTACGTCGGTGGTGTTAATTCATAAACATTCGACGTTATAAAATTTACAAGTATAAACCCAAATCTATGTGAAATTGAAAACCGAAAATGTATCAAATGGACATTTTTCCTCCACCGAAACGATTCGTGATGGATTCGTAAACTAGTTATTGACCCTGTGTGATCAATCTTTCGGATCTATCATGTACCATTCTTAGTGATCGATGTCACTCGTGAACGTATGAACGTCACGATCGTCAGACGACTTAGATGAAATAATGAAAATGAAAATGATACCTTTTTATCAGGTAGATACCTTGAAGTTTATTGAATAGTGCTTAAAGGCTTAGTAAAAGTAAAAGTAATAAAGTAGATTCAGCAGACTGCTAGCACTGCAAGTATGCAAGTGCTCACTGTAGCTAGTGATTCTTACCATGTACTATCTAGGCTTTCTAACTAGTGTGTCCCAGTTATTGATCAAATGCTTAGGTAGTGCTTAGCAAAGCCACCTCCTTTTTACAGGTAAACTATGTAAAAGCCAAAAGTTAAAGTGTATCTAAACCCAAATATGAACATTTAAAATATTGCAGCTTACAAATACTTAATTGTGGTGGCTGCATTAGTTTTTTTTTTAGTTTTTTTTACCTTGTGATTAAGCCAGTAATACACTTCCTGTCATAGGGTGGCTCAGCTCTATGCAGGAGAAATTGAGCCATCCTTGGATGGATTACATTGCAATCTCATAGCAACAGTTTAACTATGAGGCACCTTTTTGTCTGAATATCTTGTGCATAATAATTTATGAAAATAAATAAGCAGAGGATATCAAGTTTATATAATGTAATGCAATTACAATATTAAATAATACTACAAATGTAACAAAGATTTGTATATATATATTTGACCTTCAATTACTATATATATGAACATGTCATTCCACAAGGTCAAGGAAGTTAGAGTAGATCAGTGCCTCTGGTATTGTTTGATATTGTTTTATACTATAGTCAGTTGTGTTACTGATCTGTATCAGTTAATGAGATATAACAGGGATACTGAACTTGCACACTCTTTTTTTTTAGTAGTAGCAAGGAAACCAACAGTAACCGTTCATCCTCCCATGAAGGACGATGTAGAATTAAACAGCAATGCCACAATTGTATGCATTGCAAGTGGATTTTATCCTAAAAAGATTCAAGTGTCATGGAAGAAGAATTTTGAAGTGATTCATGAAGCCGTAACAGAGGAAGCAGTCTCCAATGGAAGTGAAAGTTTTGTGATAACTTCCTATATCGTAGTATCTAAAAAAGATTGGGATACAGATGTTACATTCTCATGTATAGTAAAACATGATGCCTCTGACTTCCAAGAAATGAAGAATGTGAGCAAATCGGCTATATGCGGTAAGTTCATTCACATTCTATCTGATCCAGTAAAACCTAATGGTTAACTAATGTAGGTTGCTTAGTGTCTTAAATCTTAACTAGTAGTCATACATATTTGTTGATGCAGTAACAAACCAATAGGACAAGCTTTAACTCTGAGAGGAAGATGTCACTGAGGGTGGAACGGGTTCACAAAGCTATTAGGGCACCTGCTTCTCCCTGCCCCCTCATTTATTTGTCCATTCATAGAAACCTCCACTTTGTCCTGCAAGTTTGTGCCATGTGGAAGGCAACTGAGCATCAGACATAGCTAGAATAGTCTCCCCTATTGCACCTTCAAGCAGAGCTCCTAAATTATCATTACTGACTGTTTGTCAGAAGCTGGCAACATGGAGTAAACAATGGGGTTGATTTACTAAAAGACTTCACTTAAAGTGTATGCTCAAAAAGTAAATATTCATTTAACTTTGTGAATGATGTGACGCTGTGTCCTCTTCAGTCGTCCAATCACGAGCAAGCAAAAATCCATATTTTTTTCAATTTCCCTTGCACATGACTGAGTACTGAAAACAAATATTTATTAAGCTAAGTGTACAATCACTTTGCTACATGAACCCTATTGTTTCAGCTCCAAGCTGCAAAAAGGAAGACAGTTATAGAAATGGACTGCACAACATTTACCTAGCACAGGCACAGTGGTTTCATCATCTATGCATGGAGTTTTGAAAGGGAGAGAGCATTTGTAGGTAAATTGGATGACTAGTGAATGTTCTATCCTCTTCAGCAAGCAATATCTCACTGCAATGGCTGTGATATATTTTAAATGAAAGACATTTTATGGGGAGCAATGTTCCCCTACATAGTTTTCATGTGGAAATCCAATGGAAAAATGCTGCTATCTGGAACTTTAATGCCTTCTTAGCTTTGCTTGAAAACTAATACAGATAAATGAACTTTATGGCAATGTTCTATAAGTGCCAGATCTCTTCCTACTGTCCGGGTGCTCAAATGCATGTTAATGATTCTTTACCGATCAACTCTTTACTTTGTTAATGAAAAATGTGCAAATGCAAATCACACAAATAAGGTCTACTAAGCTTTTTTAATGTTTTTTTTTTTCGTTTAGACTCCATAAGCACACCTTGTGGCGAAATCAGAGTGACTGCCGTGCCTCCATCATTTGAAACTATTTATTTCCAGAATACTGCCCCACTCACCTGCATTATTACAAACATGGAAAACAAAGATGGATTAGAGGTCATCTGGTACGCAAATAATGAAAGAATTAAAACTGAAATAGAAGACCCAGTATATGACATTTCTTTACGGAGGTACACTGCCAAGGCCATTGCTACAGTTTGTCCTGAAGACTGGAGAACAAAGACCTTTAAGTGCAGCGTGAGCCATCCTGAACTTCCCCGTGTTGAAGTTGTCACACTTGTTAAACCAAATGGTATGTATTTAGTGCAAATTTAAAAAATTCCTAAACTTTATTAAACACACAAATACACACTAATTGACTTACAGATTACTATTTTCCACATTTGAAATGTTCATTCTATACAAGTACAGTTTAATATTTCAAAAGCTAATCCAGTGAATATTTAATAAATTAATTAATTCACTGTCCTTCAAATTCCACACTTTTAATGGAAAAGGTTTAATAAAACATATAGCAGCGATTACAAATGTTGATATATGGCCACTGGTGGAATAAAGCAGTCATTACTTATTTTGTATGATTTCTATGGTCTAAACCCTTTCATGGGGTTCATACATATTGATCATGGTCTTTTTCCATTTATGCAATCAAATGCGGATGCAAAATTAGGCTGAAGAAACTAGACTGATTAAGGAATTTAATGATTATATCTGAATTTCAGATACTTGATTTGAAACTCAGATACATATACATTTATGTAATAAATAGTGGAAAGATTAAGCTGTAAACATGTGAAGTTCATATATAACTCACACTCATGTGACTTTAAAATAACTTGTATTTGTGCACCATGCAAGTGACTTTAATAGCTCCCAGTCCATGCATTTCTTTAACAAATCATACATCCTCTTTCCCTGAGACAAAGGAATGGTCATGATTTGGGCGAGCCATATTTATACTAAAGAATCACAGAAATTCTCCTCAGTCCAGTTCAGTGGTGCCACCGTGTATGTTCTCTTTAGGTACACTGTGTTTCTTCATTATTAATACATTTTAGCCAATTTTCTACATCTCAGTAAAAGCACACCATTAATTCAGTTTCAGTTTATGTTCACAAGTTATGTATACATTTTTTTCAATATGTTTTGTTTTTTTCCTAGGACATGATGCCAAAGCTCCAATAGTCTTATTATACGCACCACACCCAGAGGAAATGTCTAAAAAGGAAACTGCCACTCTGTCATGTCTAGTTAAGGGCTTTTTCCCAGCTGACATATTTGTCAAATGGATGGATAGTGATAATGTTGAGCAGACTCATGTTACAACCACTGGGCCTATAAAGGAGATCACTTCTTCTAGCAAGGAAACCTATTTTCTCTTAAGCACATTAACCCTTCCAAATATTCAAGATTGGAACAAAGGAAAAGCATACACCTGCATAATTGGCCATGAATCACTACCACTGCACACCACCCAAAGGACCATTGACAAAACCGCTGGTAAAGCAAACAGTGTGAATGTGTCCCTCGTTATGTCTGATTCTTGTTAACAGTCCTTTAAACAATGACCAGATAACACTGGCTTTGTTCTTCCCTGCGTGATGTGTAAAATGAGGAGGAGGAAGAAGGAGAAGTGTCATCTTGGTGTTTGTTGGTCTGCTTTTTGTACATTAACTTCAATGAACCCTGTCTGCATCCTGAAAAGTAGAAATAAAAAAAATCAATTTATAAAACACTTGTTTTCATGTATGGAATGTGTGTCGCTGTCTAGTTCTTGTATGGTTTGAGTAAAGCTAACAATTGTTGCTGGAGCTGCTTCCCTAGCTATCCTAGATTCTAACTTCTCACACAAAGACAACACTATGTTAAATAATGCAAGAATATGTGTTGTGCTCACTGTTCATGGTCAACACTTAGGGTTTATATAATAATGTGGGTAAAAACATAAATGTAGTGCACTAACCCATCATAACCAGCTTTTAAAAGTCAACTACAACAAACAACAGCCAGAAATGCTTATTATGGTTTACAACCATGTTCACCGACTCATTTTTTTTCTTGGTCTTCACCCAATCAAAGGATAAATTTGAATTCCCTTAAAACAAATCTGTCATCAAAATTAGGCATGGAACTACGGTTGGATATATGTATGCAGACAGAGGTGTGTGCATGCACTTAGCTGTCCTTAAGAGTGCCCCAGGAACCAGAAAAAATAGGTGCACCAATATGAGAATACACATTACACAATTATATACTTTGCCTTTATCCAGAAGTCTGAAACATCTCTGTTTATGGTCACAATAGACCAACGTTATCTTCATCTTGTACCTGAGGAAGAAGTTAACAGAAAACAATTTGTATGCATAAATTCCTTTAAATAATAGAACAGCTAAGAAATGGAACTGTTGTTTTTTATATACTGATATTGAAAGAATCAGCATGCAATTTATGAATATCTGAGGTTCCAAACGCCCCCTTTTTTCAAAAAATGGCATATGCATTGGGCTGTATTGTGTACAACCTAATTATGTATCTACACCACTAAGATATGCTGACAATCACAACCATATCCACCAAATACTTAAAATTATACCCATTCCCTGCTTAACTTTTGTTGTGTTTATGCTGCTTAACACTGTTTGCTTGTTCTTTTTTCTCACTAGAAGTTTATCAATAAAAAAAAAAAAATGACAGTGCTTAGAAGGCAATACCAAATACATATTTTCACTATTTACATTTTGTATAGTGCTCAACAACTGTTAGCAGCTCTATATCCTGTATAATAATAATAAATATTACTATTATTATTATAATTATAGTAATAATAATTCCATGGACTACTAAGCCAACAAATATATTAAGTTACAAAATATATTTTAAAAAATTCTTTGTTATAATAATCAGAATAATAGTGATCAGTATATTGTATATTTCCTGAGCGATTAGTGCAATGGAATTAGAAGACATACACTAGGTAAATGGAACAGTGGAAAGAGTTATGCATTTGGGTTTCAAGACAAAGAAAAATCCACACACATTTTTGTTGAGTCTTTCCCAAGGTTTATATTTTTAAATAAAATGCCCCAATGTGCATAGCATGTGGTATATCCTACACAGGAAACCATGATAATAGAAATATATGCTATTGTTATTTGGAAAAAAAAGTGGCTTTACACTATTAAAAAAAATAAATAAATGTAAAGAAATTCTCACTGAAGTGAAAAAGCTGCTGACATCTTCCCCAACACAAGAAGGTGACCTCCTCTATGCTATCAGAAGTGGGCATCCTCTGTTTTATTGGCGCACTACATTTTTGAATTACCTTATTTAAAAGCACAGACTTTACTTACAGCAATGGGTGCTACAGAGAGGGAAACGTTAATATAACCCAATGAATGCTCAAAACAAATATAAATATTTAATGCTGTAAACATTTGGTTTCAACTAAGGCGAAGACCAGATTTTATTAATTTGAATAAATTAACTAAACTAAGTCGTAAGGTAGCACACTCAGATATACACATGTAGACAAATGTATTTAACTATAATTATGGTTGCTTTGACACACTGGACACACACTACATAAATAGTTGCGGGGGGGGGGGGGAATTTGCAAAAACTGGCATACGGAATCTGGTGCAGCTGTGCATAGTAACCAGTCAGCTTCTAGGTTTTATTGTCAAAGATTAATTGAACAAGTTAGAAGCTGATTAGTTACTATGCACAGCTGCGCCAGATTCTGTGTGCACCAGTTTTAGTAAATCTCCCCTACTATTTCTGTAGTCATAGAGTGAAGCAATTAGTAATATTTGTAACAAAATAGCAGGCAGGTATTCAAAGGGGTTGATTTCCTAAAGGCAAATAGACTGTGAACTTTGCAAGTGCAGTTGCACTCACTTTCCCCAGAGCTTAGTGATTGTGTTGAAGCTTCCCTTGGTAAAGAATACCCAGTCAGGAGCAAAAAAAACAAAACAAAAAAAAAAAACAGCGCTTTTGCTTGCACATGATTGGATGGTAGAAATCAGCAGAGTTTTACCTCATTCACTAAGCTCTGGGGAAAATGAATGCAAATGCACTTGTAAAGTGCACAATCTACCTCAATGTTTTAATGTTTATACATTAGATTTCTATACAGAAGATAGATATGAAAACTTATTTTGTAATGCATCTAAACACACATTATTCAATGCATGGATATTGCATGTCAGTTAATAAAACCTTTGCAATATTCACATTTTCAAACTACAGTGAAACCTTGGTTTACAAGTAGTGCGGTTAACAAGCAATTTGAAAGATTAGCATTTTTTTTTTTTTAAATCCTGATTCGGTTTGCAAGCGCTGTCTTGCAAAATGAGCAGGATTAAGCCTCTGTGCATGGAATATCGCATGTGGCCAGAGATGTAGGGGTGCTGGTGAGCTTTGGAGACACTCGGAAGCATTCGGAAATACTGAAAGCGTAAACTGTTCCCGAGCATTTCCAAATTTTTCTGAGCATCTCCGAGCCTCACCAGCAACACCACACCTCTGGTCACATACGATATTGCATACACTAGTGCCCCTGGACCTCTGGCCACATACAGTACTGCATAGACAAGCAGTCACTGTGGAACAAATTATCTGAGTCTCCATTGTTTCCTATGGGGAAACGTGCTTTGATATACGAGTGATTTGGATTACACGCATTCTCCTGGAACTGATTATGCTTGTAGTGCAAGGTTCCACGGTATACTTACATTTCTCTCGGGTGTCTCCATGCAAGCTTTATAGACATATATCAAACTTAATCTAAACTTTCTGTTACCAATAAATTTAACCCAAATCAGTTTTAGGCATGCATACATGTTAAAAAACATATCAAGTAGACTTTGTGGAAATTTAACTCTTTAACTTATTCCAGGTGATAAGAATATAATTTGCTATAACAAAAACAGACATGAGGCATAAAACAGTATAAACAAATTGGATATGTAATATTACATTGATCCCAACTAAGATCTTAAGTGACGTCTTTATACATTAATAATCTCTATAAACATTAACACATATGAATTTACAAAATCTGAATAGAATTGACCAAATAAGAAAAATGACAAGTAAAGCAGGAATGTAGAAGTCAAACCAAAATAAATGTAAGAGAGAGGTTTTATAAATTAATCATCGATAGGCAGATATCAGGATTTACCATGATCCTATGTAATTTCCAACACCATAGAAAAGAAAATAGCATCTTAATAGTGTCCAGATTATTCAGTGCGTGAAAGAAACATTGATCTGGAATAACTTTTCAGAAATGAAAATGCTTCCAGGCTTAGCCAGACATTTAGGTCAAGCTTTCAACTCCTGTCTGACAGCACAAACCATTGCACTAAGGCCATACATGTAAAAAAAAAATCCATAGAGTGTTTTTAAATAACATAGCCACCCTATGGGTATGACATTTGTCCTATGCATTATATGTGGCAGTATCAGCAATCTATGTGATCAGAATCTGGCAATGGACACATGCATTTCCATACATTGAACCAAAGCAAAATGCCTCTGATTCCATTGAATTACCAAGGAAATAGTTCTGGTTAGCAAGGGGGACAGGAGGTGAAGGGAAATAGCTCTGTCAGCTATTGGCTCTTATATAGGAGAAGAGACTGCTATCAAATGGCAGGGTTTCCCACCCTTCCTCACACCCTCCAAAACTAAGAAACATGTAGCTTGAGAGGAGTTTTAAGGATCCTGAATGGAATGTAAAATCCTGCGTGATTTGTCTCTAACAATATTATATGTATGTTTGTATGTATGTGTGTATATGTGCTTATGTCTGTATTTAAGTTAACTATGCTGTTGTCACATACTGTTTAGTAGTTCACAACTGTGCAACTGCATGTGATTCAGTGTAATTAATGTGATTTTTTTACATTCCAACAGCCCGTATGATCTATATAGAAGAAGATGATGATATTGATAATCTCTGGACCACGGCTTCCACTTTTATAGTGCTCTTCCTATTGAGCCTCTTCTACAGTGCAACTGTCACTCTGTTTAAGGTGTGATTCATTGATGTTAGAGACATGATTATATGGTAAAGGGGCATGCTAATGAAAAGTGTCTGAAAATTGGACAAATGCTGTATGAAGTTAAACACCAGTTTCAAACTGATAGCGGTAAAAGTGATTATTATTTTGGGCATAGACAGAATGGTGAGAGAAAGCCTTTTGTTATGGCCTTTTCCGCAGTCCTGTTTTTGAAAGTTCAGTATTTAGGAAGTAAACCAAAATGAGCTGAGCAGATTAAATATTTAGCAAAAAACTATTTTAGGGGTTCCCGAGTAGGGATGGGCCGAACACCCCCCCGGTTCGGTTCGCACCAGAACACTGCGAACAGGCAAAAAGTTCTAGCGGACATGCGATCACTATTAAAGTCTATGGGACAAGAACATGAAAAATCAAAAGTGCTCATTTTAAAGGCTTATATGCAAGTTATTGCCATAAAAAGTGTATGGAAACCCAGTATGAGTACTGCCCTAGGGGACATGTATCAATGCAAAAAAAGTTTTTAAAACAATCGTTTTTTCAGGAGCAGTGATTTTAAAAATGCTTAAAGTGAAACAATAAAAATGAAAAATTCCTTTAAATATCGTGCCTGGGAGGTACCCTTGGTCTGCCTGTAAAATGACGCATCTGTGTGATGTTTAGAACAGCGCCACAGCAAAATGACATTTCTAAAGGAAAAATGTAATTTAAACTTGCTTGCGACTCTAATGTATTGCCGACTCCTGGCAATATAGATGAAAAATCTATTTTAAAAATGGCGTAGGGTCCACCCCCCAGTCCATACCAGGCCCTTTGGGTCTGGTGTGGATTTTAAGGGGAACTCCACTCCAAAATTAAAAAAAAATGGGCGTGGTGTCCCCCCCAAACCTCATACCAGACCCTTATCCGAGCATGCAACCTGCCAGGGCAGAATGGTGGGGACCAGCAAGTGGCCCCCCTCCTGAGCCATACCAGGCCACATGCCCTCAACATGGGGGGCGGGTGCTTTGGGGCAGGGGGCTCTGCGCCCCCCACCGCAAACCACCTTGTCCCATGTTGATAGGGACAAGGGCCTCTTCCCGACAACCCTGGGCTGTGGTTGTTGGGGTCTGCGGGCGGGGGGCTTATAGGAATCTGAAAGCCCCCTTTGACAAGGGGGCCCCCAGATCTCGACCCCCCCATGTGTATATTGTACCCATTCCCCAAAAAAGTGTCAAAAAAGTAAAAACCCCAGGAGACAGTTTTGGACTATTCCTTTATTTTAAAAAAAAAGTGTCCTGCGATGTAATCCACGTCAATCATGGCACTGATGGACCGAAAAAAAGAAAAGCGCATCCGCCTCTTTCAGAGGCTACTCACTGAATGGGCTGTCTTCGGTTTGACAGCTCTTATATAGGCAAGGGCGAGGCCACCAGGTACGTGACCCCACCCTCTATGGTGTCACAAGCTCAGCCCATTCAGCGAGTAGCCTCTGAAAGAGGCGGATGCGCTTTTCTTTTATTTTTTTTCATTCCGTCTGGGCCGTGATTGACGTGGATTACATCACGGGACACTTTTTTCTTTCTTTTTTAATAAAGGAATTGTTCAAAACTGTCTCCTGTGGTTTTTACATTTTGACAATTTTTTGGTGAATGGGTAGGGGTACAATGTACCTGATACCCATTCACATACAGGAGGGCTGGGATCTGGGGGCCCCACCCACCCCCCATGTTGAGAGCATGTGGCCTGGTATGGTTCGGGGGGGTTTTTTCAATTTTGGCGTGGAGTTCCCCTTAAAATCTATACTGAATGCCCTATATATATATATATATATATATATATATATATATATATATATATTAAACTGCTTGCACACCGCTAACTAACCGGCCTAATCATTTAGCTCAAGTTCTCTCTATCTCCACGACTTTGTCACACTATATATGACCATCATGAAAGCGGCCTTATATAGTGTGGGGCATAGACTGAACCCCCTGAGCCACGATTGGCCAAAGCCACCCGGCCTTGGGCAATCATGGATCTCACAGCAGATTGTGCTGTGAATGGCCAAAACATGCAGGTCAGGTGCATGCTTTGGCCAATCAGCAGCCGTCAATGCACTGCGATCTTGCAGCGTTCGAATTTGCCGCGAACGCCCCATATGTTCGTTTGTTCTAAGAACAAACACCCGATGTTTGAGGTGAACTTACATTTGACTCGAATATCGGGGCCATCCCTATTCCCGAGTAAGTAGAAAAGAAAATAGCATAAGACAAAGTTGTGGCCCTTGTTCCTACGTTGAAGAGTTCCAGGTATAAATGTTTTTGCATAGTTAAATTGGTCCATCTTGGACCAATGTATCACTATGCATACACTATACCTGTATAATTTCCCTGGAAACTGTGAATCACTGTAGTATGCACCTCTACTAGAGTGATCTCCAAAAGATCACTTGGCCCTTGTTTCCTACATCAAAGAGTTACAGGTATAAGTATTTTTACATAGTTACATTGGTCCAGCTTCAACCAATGGCTCACTATTCATACAGTATACCTGTGGAATTTCCCTGGAAACTGTAAATTGCTGTAGTATGCACCTCTACTAGAGTGATCTCCAAAAGATCACTTGGTCCTTGTTTCCTACGTTAAAATGTTCCAGGTATAAATATTTTTACATAGTTACAGTTCTCTGATTGTGGAGTGGATGGGCAGTAACGTCATGCTCTCTATCATGTATAATCAGAGAATGCTTTGCATTCATTGAGGAGATGTAAAAAAAAATTCTGAATGCTACCCATGTCCAGCATCAACCTCCTGTGTTTGCAATGCAGCAGGGTTACCACTCAGTGACGAATTGATAGCTCAGCCCCCTCCATTCAGAGGCAGCTTCTATGAATAGGGGATCTGGCAGGAAAGGGCAGGAATAGTCTATCTCTCTTGATGAGACTGCAAGTTATGTCCCTTGTGCTGATTTTTATGTTTTTCATTTTAGCAAAATTAAACTTGGTCTTTAAGTGACCTTATCACCAATCTTACTTGCTGCTAAAAGTTCTCACTAAAAAAAAACAAAACAAAAAAAAACAAAGTAAAACATTTACCTCACCTGAGCCTGCCTGGATTTTAGCTTTATTTGCAATATATTTAGCCTTAGCGTACTGATTCTGATTTTCTATTGAAGCTGTATGGCTTATATATCATGGGTAGAAAATATTGTAAAGGTAAATCCAGCTAAAAAAGGCAAATTATAATGATCACTTATTGTAAGATCAACTCCAACTGTTAAAGTGGTAGTAAACCCCCCTATCATCTTCAGCCAAGGAAGCTGCCATCTTGGCCTCTGTTTAATCCACAACTGCCATTATGCTGCACATGTGATCAGCTATTACACCAGCCATTGGATGGTTTGACAGTTTGGTTTAGAACACAACCAATGGGAGTGTTACATTTCCGGCACGTGCTGGAAATGGAACAGTTTTTTAAACTGTTAAATGGATGGGTTTACTACTGCTTTAATATATTTTAGAGTAAGAGGCAAATAAGTGTGTACACTGTAGTTCAGTCTAATGGGTTGCGTAGTACAAAACGGTTTGAAATCACACATAGGAGTCTATGTATATTTAAAAAAATGACTTACTTTCAAATGGCTCAACATTCATGCAAACGTTACAAATAATACCTGTAATGTTTGTAATAAGTGTGCAACATAAGTTCCCCAACATCCGATTCTAAGATATATAAGCCTTAAGAATATCAGAATAATTAAAGAGCATTTGAGCAATAGAGAAAATAGCCTAACATCATGGGTTAAGAACATACAATCAGAAGAAGAAATAATATGAGGGAGCCCTCTGCATTGTGTACAAACTGTATGGAGATTATTACTACCACTGCTAAATGTGGCATCCTCTTGCTTAGGGCTCCTGGTTATTAGGGAGCTAGCACGCTCTGGCATCCTAACAGCCGGTACCTCACCCCCCCCCGGAACTTTCAATAGAAAAAAATAAAATAAAATAGAGCGTTGCCCCCCCCTCCCCCCAGGCTCAAAACAAGACCCTTATTTGAGCATGCAACCTGGCTAGATAAGAAAGGGTAAGTCCCTACTGAACTCTACCAGGCCACATGCCTACAACAAGGGGGAGATGTCAAAGCACCTTGCCCCCCTGTTGATGAAGAACCTGAAGGGACTGGTATGAATTTTGGAAGGACCCAAGTTTTGTTCACTATCCCCATCCCATTATTAAATTCACCTTTCATCCAGAAACACCAGGCTGACAGCTGAATGTGCCAGGCATGGATGAGAATTCATTTTTTCCCTAACCATCATGATTCCTGATAAGGAAGCTGTCACATTTAGCAGCAGTAGTAATACTAGCTAAATGTTCACTTCCTGTTGCAGCAGTAGGTTCACTCAGTCCAATGTCAGTTAGATCAGCCATTCACCAAACCTCCTGAACAATGGATGAACCTTCAGCTCAGCCTTAGTGTGTGCAAGAATCTCAATACACTTTGTGCACAGTGCCAGAGGTCTTTCCCATATTATTTTCTCTTCTGATCAATTGTTCTTAGCCTATAGAGTTTGACTACTTTTTCTATTTGTCAAATGTTCTTTAAAGCGGTAGTAAACCCATTCATTTAACAGTTTAAAAACCAGGTACATTTCCGGCATGTGCTGGAAATGTAACACTCCCATTGGTTGTGCTCAAACCAAACTGTCAAACCATCCAATGGCTGTTGTCTTAGCTGATCACATGTGCAGCTGTAGATTAAACAGAGGCCAAGATGGCAGCTTCCTTGGCTGAAAAGGATAGGAGGGTTTACTACCACTTTAAATATTCTGGTTGAATGTTTTTTCTCTTAGGATTGAATGTTAGGGAATGTTATATTCGCCCTGCAAAAGGCAACAAATGGAAGCTGACATTTCACACATATTACAAACATTATGGGCATTATTCATGACTTTTGCACATTTTTTTATACATATCTCCCCATATTGCTCTCAAGTCTTAGGGAACAGTGTGCTGAAACATCCTTTTAGCACTTAGTATTTCACATTGTTATGTTAACGCATAAAGTATTCAGAACAAGATATTTTGCTAATTCCCCTTAAACTCTTGTTCAGCTATTAGAAAAGACAGGGAACTGCCTTGTACAAAGTCATCAAAACTATAAACAAATTATTTATAAGCTGTAAATTAATGTATATGTTATTTAAAATGAATACATAGTAACATTATCAAATATTACTTCTTTTCAATACAGGTAAAATAATTGTGTTACAAGATGACATTTGCATTTCCCTGGAGAAGAATGTACAGACTATGGTCCAAAGTCATATTCAACCTTCCTATACATTTCAGCTTTGTAAATATCTCCTGCTAACAGCACCCTGTATAATATGTATTATTATAGTAGATTATGAGTATATGTATGCTTAGTTTCTGAAATTGTAAATGTAAAATTCTGAAATTAATAAAATAAAGACATACAATTAATTGAGCATTGTTTAGTGGTTCTTTTTGTATATGTATCCCTATTCATTTAAAAATAGAGAGAAAATAAAAAAAGAATAGATTTACTATGTACAGCCATTTATCTTAATCATAATGAAAATACAAGATCGGCAAAACAGATGTACAGTATACAGTGTTGGTAAATCCTGACAATTCAGGTATGGTTCTTACACACTGCACTGGTTGAAAGCTGTGGCTGGGTTGAAAAGTTTACTTTTAATTCACACTCTTCTCCTAGACTTAAGGAAGAAAGTTGGGGCTGACATTAACAAATATCAAATTATCTTCAGACCTCATGAATTATAAAATCATCAAGTATTTTCCTACATTTTGATTAGTAAAATGTCTATAACGCGTATTAAGTGAATAAGTGAAGTTGTAAAGTTTTGTTTTTATTTAAATTCAATTGACTTGATTTTTTTTTGTATCAAATAATGTATGTGTTTATTATTTTGCCCTTCCTGGTTAGGTCATTAACTCTTTCATAATCAGAGGTCATTAACATCATATGACTTGACCAAGTTTTGTAACGTCAGTAGACATCCATTATATGCGTAATTTCACCTATCTACAGGGTGGGCCATTTATATGGATACACCTTAATAAAATGGGAATGGTTGGTGATATTAACTTCCTGTTTGTGGCACATTAGTATATGTGAGGGGGAAACTTTTCAAGATGGGTGGTGACCATGGCGGCCATTTTGAAGTCGGCCATTTTGAATCCAACTTTTGTTTTTTCAATAGGAAGAGGGTCATGTGACACATCAAACTTATTGGGAATTTCACAAGAAAAACAATGGTGTGCTTGGTTTTAACATAACTTTATTCTTTCATGAGTTATTTAGAAGTTTCTGACCACTTATAAAATGTGTTCAATGTGCTTCCCATTGTGTTGGATTGTCAATGCAACCCTCTTCTCCCACTCTTCACACACTGATAGCAACACCACAGGAGAAATGCTAGCACAGGCTTCCAGTA
>BLSH010528720.1:199917-212360 GCA_018402905.1 Glandirana rugosa
TCTCTTTTAAACCCCCCAAAACAAGATCCTCACCTTTATAACCACCTAAACACGATCCTTCCCACTGACGACCCTAAACACGGCCCTCACCCTCACCCCCTTTTATTAAACACGATCCTCCCTTCCACTCCTAGAACAAAACCCCCCAAATGTTCTCTCCTACAACACATCTTACCCCCATCACCCCCACATTCCCCCTCCCAGAACAAATCTTCTCAGTTCTCCCAGCACAAATATCCCCTTCCCCTCTTCCAGCACAAAGACCTGCAAATCACCCCTCCTAGCACATCCCGTCCAAATTCCCCCTCCTAGAAGAAATATTACTCCCGTCACCCCTAAATTTCCAGCAAAAGGGGAGAGAGAGCTCAGTCCCATCTTTTTCCTCCTATATAATTTTGGCCTGTCACTTTCTGCTCTAAGCTAACAGGAGTAGTAAGGCTGCTGTGACTACTCATGTCAGCTTGCAGCATCAGGAACTCTGATTGTGGGCCCCCCTCCACATCACATAATACCAGTGCCCAGGGTAGCTGCCCCTCCTGACCCCCCCCCTGCCCCCGTCCTGGCCCTGCCTGATCATTTGTCTCTATCTTTAGGGAAAGGCATTAGTGCTGTATATTTCAGTCCTTTGGGTTCCATGCACTCTAGAAGTGGAGTAAATGAAAGAAGGGATCAAAAATATTTTTAATGAAGTTAATTTCATGCAGAATTTGAAAGGATTGAATCACACATAGTTTGAAGAGATTTGCATACAGTGCAGAAATCACTACTATCACACAATTTTTCTGTCGCTAAGATTAGTCCATATTTGTTTATACAGTCACTAGAATCATTCAGGCTGTTTAAGAATTTATAGTGCTGTATGGTTTGTATTTACTTTTCTAAGCTTGACAAGCCTTTTAAATCTTATATTACTAAGACAACATGATGACAATAATACAATGATGACAATATAATGACAATAATCTGATTTGCCCATGCTCATATTATTTTTCCAATAATATGATTAACCCATAGCAATCAATAGATTGTTTTCTCCTAAAGTTGAAAATTGAAAAAAAAGCACAAAATGTGCAAAGCAATTTATAAATCAAATCAAAAGTACCCCAACAGGTGGTGGATTTGCCCCCTTAATGACCAGAGCACTTTTGCAATATGGCACTGCGTCATTTTAGCTGACAATTACGTGGTCGTACAGCGTTGTACCTAAACAAATGTATGTCCTTTTTTTCCCCACAAATAGAGCTTTCTTTTGGTGGTATTTGATCACCTCCGCAGTTTTTATTTTTTGTGCTATAAGCAAAGAGCGACAATTTTGAAAAAAAAACTTTTTTTTTTTTTTACTTTTTGCTATAATAAATATCCCAAAAAAATATAAAAAAACTAATTTATTCATCAGTTTAGGCCGATATATATTCTTCTACATATTTTTGGTTAAAAAAAATGCAATAGGTGTATATTGATTGGACTATGGGAATAGATTTATGGCATTTTTGTTATTATTTTTTTACTAGTAATGGCGGTCATCTGCGATTTTTAGCACTTTTAGAGGACACTTTTGACACTTTTTTGGGATCGATGACCTTTATACACCGATCAGAGCTAAATATAGCCACTGATTACTGTATAAATGTCACTAGCAGGGAAGGGGTTAAACTCTAGGGGGCGATCAAGGGGTTAGGAGTGGGGGTGGTAATACTGCACACTCAATGCGCTGATGCAAATATCCAAAGCTTATATGCCAAAAATAAGTGAACAGATAACCAATAAATGCAATGCTCGCTTCAACGTATTCAATTTCAATCCTTCAAAAAATGAAAGTGCTGCTAGCGCATATAAATAAATAAATAGCATTATATCACAAAAATGAAATACGATCAAAAAGTGGTGCTACTTGTGAAAACAATAACAAAAGTTCATAGTTGAGTATTAAAGTGCTAAATGTTCAATAAAGTGATCGGCATGTCTCTTTTTTATATTGAGTGTTTGCAGTGCCTTCACCTTTACCTTCACCTTAGTGCATAATATGTGCTCACTTCAAGGTAGAATGAAGAGCGTTTTAAAGGATGGTATTCTCCTAGTGCGGGAGATGGAATGGGATGGTGTCTTGGGTCTTCTCTCCAATATGTAGTTTAGCCCCAATCCTTCTGCTTAGTCACCGGCTTCGGTAGCTCCACAGGGTGTATAAAGGGGGGGGGGGGGCTTTTAAAGAGAGGGAACTCTCATAGTGTAGTATGTTTAAACAAACAGGTGGTTTATTAGGTAAAAATTGCGCTTACATCAAATAAGCTTTAAAACAGCATAAAACAAGTTTAAAACCGGCATTCAGCCATCTCTCATGTCACTTCCCCTAACAGGTCACACCTTGTGACTTCTTCAGGGAAACCTGATTGTGTATTTATGGAGAATACAAAGGAAATAGTGAGATCGCCATTTTGATGTAGTCCGTTATCCAAATTGATATTAAGATTGCTTGCAAGGACTGCAGATATGGCTATATGTCTTAGCCTATATTGAACATATCCGTTCTACCATGTATATGTATTAGATTATTCTGACTGTGTAATACTACTTGGGTGAATGGCCGGAATGTATTCCAGTCGCCATTTTGTTGTATCCACACTAGTGTTAAGATCGCCTGTATGGACTGCAAATGTGGCTATATGTCTTACTCTATGTTAAACATATATATCCGTTTTCCTGTATATGTACTTTAGATAATCCTAAATGTGTAATTATAATCGAATGGACGGCCGGAATGTATTCTGGTCGCCATTTTGTTCTGGATCACTGTGTATTATGCTATGTTGCAGGCTCCTAAGAGATGCAGTGTCTGAACCTATGTGTAAAATGAAGGGTTCATGAATATATATTGGACCCTATCCTGTGTGTGGTTTCTTAATTACTATTATAAAAAGGAAAAACAAATAATGTATCATTGTATGATTTTGAAATAAATAGCGGTCGCCATTTTGTTGTAGATCACTAGGTTTAAATAAGTGTGTGGCGTATTTAGTGCTTAATTGCAAGCTGATAATCAAGAGCTATATAATGGCAATATGGTAGCCATTTTGTTGGAGGTCTTTCTATTATCTGTTATATTACAGACCTCAAAGAAATCGGAAGGTGTTCATTACATGGTAATGGATTGAATACAGTACATAGTCATATATTGGGCCATACTATTTATATACAGTTTGCAGATTCTTCTTTAGAGGAGGAGGGTTACTATACTATAATAGTTTGTGAAGAGGCGGAGTATTCACGGTCGCTGTTTTGTTGTGGATCATTCGTTTGGGTGAATAAATCGCATCTTTACTGAATTATGCAAAGATGTTAACTTGGCACCATGGAAAATATCCATGTAACTGCTCTGATTAGGATGGACAGTCCTTTGTTTAATTGATAAGGTAAAAAGTCTAAATAAATGGACTATATGGAAAGACTTAAATGTAGATGAGGAAATGTAATAGGTGTGTTAATATTTACCCAAAGATATCTGTTTAGAGATGATGGTATTAGGAGTCTATTAAGTGGAAATAGATATTGATATATGATCCCTTACTGGAAGTGTAGTGTGAGGTTGACATCACACAATTCATGCACTGACACTTTACAATTGTGTACATTATATATTATGCGCTATATCTGTCACGTATAGTGAACTACAGAGGGGGCTTATTTTAGTAAGGTGGAATATAGATGGTGCCATAAGTCTATATAGGTGATAGTAGTTGATAGTTGCTCAAAAAACAATTCAGGTCGAACTCAGTGTTTAACCCATTGGGTGTCAACGTGTTAAGCGTGTGGATCCATCTGGATTCTTTTTGGCTCAAGGTTCTAATCATATGGCTGCCCCTCCAAAATTTGTTGTATCTTTCTATCCCTCAGAGTTTCAGGTGCATTGGGTTTTTATCATGGACTTCTGCAAAGTGTTTGGAAACACTGTGCTTCGGGAAGCCCTTAATTATGTTTTGGACATGTTCTTTTATTCTTGTCTTTAGTGTTCTTTTAGTTCTTCCCACATATTGTAGCTTGCAGCTGCATTCCAGGACATAAACGACCCCTTCGGTGTTGCAGCTGACAAAGTCTCTGATGGTATACATAACTCCAGTGCTGGTAGATTGGAATTCCATTTTCTTTGTTGGTTTAGCTGCATGTTTACATGTAAAACAATATTTGCATGGATAAAAGCCCTTCTCCTTGAAGAAAGTAAATTCTCGTTTTGGTGGTGGTACTATTACATTTTTGACAATGATGTCTCTCAGATTTGGGGCTCTCTTATAGGAGAATTTAGGTTTCACAGGCAATATTTTCCATACATGTTTATCTGTTGTTAGTATGTGCCAGTGTTTCTGGATTAATTTGTCCACTTCTCTATGTTGAGCGTTATAGTCCAAAACAAGAGGTGGAGCCTCAAGTGTTAATTGTTTTTTGTCTTTGATGTTTTCCAATAGCATTAGTTTCCTGTCTATTTTGTTGACTTGTTGAATTTGGGTCGATATGGATTGTTGTATATATCCTTTTTCATTGAATCTCTTTCCTATTATTTGTGCTTGTGTTTGGTAACCCTCTTCAGGGGTGAGTTGTCCTCTGGGGATGTTAAATAGCCACGGTTTGTGGTGGCAGCTGTTGATTAATAAGTAGCTGTTACGGTCTGCATTTTTAAAAAACTTTTTGGTGAGGAGACGATTGTGTTCAATCCTGACTTCCAAGTCAAGGAATTCTATTGATTTGTCTTGTATGTTCCACGCTAAGGATATCTTTTTGTCATTCCTATTTAGGTTATTAAGGAATGTGTGTGGATCTGCTTCCATTCCACATAATAATAAGGTCATCTTTATACCTTTTATAGAGTGTGAGCTCACCTGTAGTGTTTGTATACACACTTTCTTCCTCCCATTGTGACATGAAAGCATTTTCCACACTGGGGGCAAATTTTGCCCATGGCTATCCCTGTAGTTTGTTTATAGTAGCACTGATCGTGTCAAAAATAGTTGAAATCTTAAACATAGGTCCAGGCATTTGATAAGACATTTTCTTTGAAAGCACTACAATGTGCTATATTGTCTAAGTAGCCATTTGGTGGCCTTACATGCTTGGTGGTGTTGTATTACTGTATAGAGGGAGGACACATCTGCAGTGGCTAGTAGTGTCCTTCCCTCTAATACCGGAAGAGATTCAAGTAATCGGAGGACATGTTAGTGTTCTTCAGATATGATTTGGTATGTTGGACTGCTGGTTGGATGTAATTGTCTATATATTGTCCCATTCAGGAAGTAAGAGAATCTATCCCATTGACTATTGGTCTGCAGGGAGGGTTTTCTTTGCTTTTGTGTATTTTTGGAACTATATATATCACCGGTATCCTGCATAGCTCCGGTACAAGGTAATGGGCCTCCTTTATGTTGAGTATTTCTTTTTTGGTGTCTAGTTGGACTAGTTTCTCAAGTTCTTTCTTATATTTGTTAGTAGGGTTCCCAAAAAGTTTGGTATATGTAGTAGTATCTGCGAGTTGTTTGTTGATTTCATCTTGATATTTCTCCTGTGATAATATGACAACTCCTCCTCCTTTATCGGCTGGGCGAATTACAATGTCTTTTCTTGTGGTCAATGTTCT
This sequence comes from Glandirana rugosa, assembly GCA_018402905.1. Lineage (NCBI taxonomy): Eukaryota > Metazoa > Chordata > Amphibia > Anura > Ranidae > Glandirana > Glandirana rugosa. Next base: position 205,535 of record BLSH010528720.1, read on the forward strand.
GATCCCTTTTTTGATATGCACTGGATCTACCTTTTTCTTAATTTTCAATTGATCAAGATCCTGTTAACTGTGTTCCCTCAGCGTGCTCTAACTGTGTGGGGGCTGGGCTGGCAGGGACATGACAGATCTGACTGTTCCCGATCACTGGGAACAGTAGATCAGTGTCATATCCTCTGACAGAATGGGGATCTGTCTTGTTTACATTGTTTACATTGGCAGGTCCCCGTTTTGCCTATGTAGAAGGTGATCGCGCGTCGCCGGTGAACATTGAGACCGCCCGACCCACAGGCACGCTCACGCAGCTTGCAGCGCGTGTTAGCACGCGGCGGCGCGCTCTCGCCCCCAACTGTGCCTGTGTGAGCCAACATACACTGAAGACGGTTTGCGCAAGAGAGCTGACCTGCTGCTGTAAAACTACATCGGATGGGCGGCAAGCGGTTAATTTTGATTAGAAATGAACAAATCAGTCTGAGTTTGGTTCAAAGGGGGTTCAAATTCTGCTTGACATTTTTAAAACCCAAACTTAGCATAGAACCTCCTTAAGCATCTTGATGCATGCTAATGAAAATTCTGCCTATTTCCAAAGCTAATAGCCAACCTTTAGTCAAACAAATGGCATGGGAAATTGGGTGCCGTCAGAGGGAACATTTAACAAAGCAAAAAATAATACTACTTTGACATGGGAAAAACTTAAATTTTTTCATTTACATGCACTTTGCTATATGCATATATCCCTTAACAGCATGCATTAGACAACATTCTAACATCCATGGCATACCAGTGTGTAATAGAGAATTTAAGAGCGATTTGTTTGCTGACATCATCCCCTTGATATTCACTCAACTCCATGTTACTCTTCCTAATCTTCACAAACAGCTGGACCTATAGGGTTCCATCTTGGGCTACAAAATAAATAACACAAAAACAGAGGATCTTCCTTCTAATATTCCTCAACAGACTCTGCAACACTTAACATTAACATACCCTTACAACTGGAAGTCATCTACGTTGAAATTTTGGGGTTGGGAGGGGATGAAACTGACACCCACTCATGAGGCTCTTTATAAAGAAAGCTTTCTTCCTTTCTTCCTCTCTATGCTAGCATTAATACACTCCTCATTCAATGGAAATCACTTCTCATCTCCTTCTTTGGTCGAATTGTGACTGTTAAAATGTCTATCTTACCAAAATGACTGCACCTTTTCGAAACTCTACCAATACTGATCCCAAACCCACACTTTAAAAACTACAAAACAACCTCCTTAATTTTGTCTGGAATTACAAACACCATAGGGTTTCCAGATCCGTTTTGTTTGTCCCAAGGAATCAAGGAGGTCTTTCCTAATATCTCTAAACATTATCTTGCAGCTCAGCTAAGCTCTTTGGCCTCCTGGCTCACACTGAATTTCTTCTGAAATTGAAAAGTTGTGGCTGTCTCCCATCCTCCCAAAGTAGTGGAGCTCTAACGTTTCAGTGAATTTATCCAATTTGTTACAAGTCATGATGCTCACTTAAACCCTCTGGCATCGAGCTAGGAGTCAATACCCTCTAAGGACTAATGCTTCTCTGACAACCTATTTCATATCCACCCCTGCTGTTTCAGATAGCCTAACATCACATATGTCTTAATCATGGCAAATAAAGGGCCTAATCCACTTTGGCCATCTTGTGGATCCCAGAACTAGAAGACTGTTCCTCTTTAAGGACCTTCAAAATGCCTATGAACTCCCCAAGCAGGTCTTCTTTGGATATCTGCAAATTTGTCACTTTGCCCATACCTTGATTAGCTCATTTGAGTTTTCTGATCTAACGCTATCTGAAAAAATGAGCTTGATCGGCCCATAGATTAAGGGATTAATCTCACAAATTCCCACCTACTATCCCCCTAAACACCTGTACATGTCCAAATGGGAACAAATTTTGGGAGAAGAATTGCTTATGAAAATCTGCCAGGTAAAAGTAAGACGGTTCTTGGTGCGATTCAACATACATATTGGTATTGCACTATTATCAAACCTTATAGGCATGCTGTTCGTGCTCTAATCCACCACCTTTTCAATGCTTGGATCCCCTTTACGCGTTCTTTGTAGGTATACCTCCTCACGCTTTCATTAAAGATTTTAAACAATGGGTGGGGCATGTCCTCATGGCAGCATGATGTTTAGTTAGTCTCTATTGGAAAAGACGTGAACTTCCCTCTTTGACAGAGCTTCACACCAGGAATAGAGACGCTGAAATGATAGAGTATCTTATAGCTATTATCAACGATTCTGTTGATAAATACAATGAGATTTGGAAATGGTGGTACATTTTGGAAAACCCTACTCCAGTACTCTTCCACTCAAACTTATACTCACCTTGGATTTAGGGTGGGTAGGGTTTGGGCTCCAAAAGGTGAATGAGGACACTAGTTTCTTCCCTCCCCACTCTTCTCCCTTACCACTCTTCTTTTTCCCACCCCTAAGGTTCTTCTACTTCTTTATCTAGATATTAAAACCAATGTTATCAACCTAAGAGACAGGTTTCTGAACATCCAACTTATATTTTGACTGCTTTTAGTATTATGATGGCACTAGTTGACTGAGTGGCTCAGACAGAACGCTTAATCTAAGGCCCGGGCCTTTGCAAACTTGACTCATTACCTTCGTCTTTGTTCTCTCAGTCCACAATGCCAAATGTATTGGGTTTTGAAGCCAGTTCTTTTTTTTTATTGGATATGAAAAATTGCCATCAACGAAACAGACAGTTTTCAAAAATGTGTGCACTTACATTCAAATACCATTCACCTACAGCTGAGATTTACTGTAGGTGGACATAGATAGGTGTGAGAGGACTGTATGAGGCTCTCTCTGTAAAGGATATTGTCCCAATAAGAGCATAGTTAAAAAAAGTCATAGCATACCCCAGGGGATAATGGAACAGGGTTAAAACACATATGGTAGCATTATTGCCAATTGTAGCAGTGTTTAAATTGTAAGCTATCCCCATAGAGCTAGAGGTAATCACTTCTTCCCAGATTCATAATGTGATTGACAGCACTTTCCATGTTGTACAATACCTGGTTTATCCTGCCTGTTCCTGTGCTGTCTTCTGTAAACTGACCACACTAATTATGGCTGCTGATCCATGATAGCATGGTCAGTTTACATCCCTCTGTCATCCTGCTCTGTCTTCAACATGCCTGCATCTTACTCTCTCCCCCTCCCTGTCATTTCCCTAGACTGTGATGTGAAGGCAAACTCTGCCCTGCCCAACCCCTCCCCTCCTGCTTTAATTGAGTTCCTATTTCCCTGTAGCTGTTCCTCCCATACTCTTTGTTGAAGAGAATCTAAGCCCCTCCCACTGCACTCGCTTAGATCGGGAAGGCGAGCAGAGGGAAACCATGTGACCGCACAGCAGCGCGGTGCAAAAAGGTGCTTAGACATGTAATTTAAAAAACACACACACAGTGCACTTAATATGGACCAAAAACAGAGAGGTTAAAAGGATTTACTAGATGTGACTTTACAGCCACTTTAACAACTTGGACAGGAGTTTGCATGTCACCCATTAGGTGGGGGTGGAGAAATTAGGCAGACGGGGTCAGAGGTAGGTAACTGGGTTACAGTTAGAAGATGGTTTAGAGAGGCTAGTACTAAGTTGATACATCCCGATAATTATGCCAAGTTGCATGTTATTGGAAATATCAGTTCAGGAGTAGCATCGCTGGAGCTGACTACCTCCTGTAGCATCCAGGGCTGGGGAATGATTTCTTCAGTAAGGATGGGAACAGGTGTGTAGGAAAAGAGAAGCAGTTAATGGTTATAGGGGACTCCATTATTAGAAGGGCAGACAGGGTAATGTGTAACAAAGTATAAGAGAGTAGAGGCGGCAACTCCAAAGTCCTAAAAATGTATTGACTACATATGGGCATTTAAAACCAAACAGCTAATGTGTCATAAAGACTGTGATCAATGAACAATTAGCTTTTTTACTGGTGGTCAGGTTTACCACATTGTGGATAGGGTTGACAGATTGTTAGATGGTGCTCAGGAAGACCCAGCTGTCATGATAAACTTTGGTACAAATGACAAGGAAGATGAAATACTACCTGTGCTACAAGCCACACCAGAAAGGCAATGGGAGCTTAGAGAGTTTAACAAGTGGCTGTGTTTTACATTCCTGGACAACTGGGTTGACTTTTTAAGACGGTTACTAGCTCTACTGTGGGTACAACGTTTGTATTTGAACAGCGCTTTGCTAGTATCTACTGTGCCATTATGTGATGAATGTTGACAACCTAATGTATCAGTAATTACTAATTTCTCCTTCTTCTGTTAAAATGTGATATTATTGCTGCCGTAGCCCATGTGCACAAGTGTGTTAGAGTATTGATGATGAGATAAAGTAATGATAACAATAATAATAATAGTAATAATAATAGCAATGATGTTAAAATAAAAATAGCAATAATGTTAACATAAACCACTGTGAATCACAGTTTTTGCCAGCTTCTTAATCTCTGTTGTTGCTGCTGTAGCCCATATGTAAACTTAATGCTCAATTGCAAACCACTATGACATTAATAACATGCTTTACAGTTGCTGTTTTTTCAAAGTGCTTATTATAGTGCTCACAGGTGCTCCTTATAGTGCATACATATTGTGGTTTATATCTCTATATATGAAAAGTGCCGGTGCAATGTGTGCTATGAATTTCCTTTGGTCTAAAACCGTTCAATTATACAGTCCATTTAAACAGTCCATTTAAAATCTTCGGATATTTCATAAAGTGCTCGTGCCGTGCCTTGTGTGAAGTAAGAAGATCATTCGGGTGTTGTACCCCACTTACCAGATCCCGTTGAATTTCCAACCGTACGGTGTGGAAAAGTCAACCTGCGCTTGTGGTCTATAATCCGACCCTGGATATACTCCTCCTGGTCCTGTACTCCGTCTCCGTTTCCCGGTTGTATTATGTAAGAAAGGAAAGACTCCTCATCGCGTAATTCGTAAAATAAATCCATTTTATTTGCCCATATAAGTAACAATATTACGATGGCAGGTATAGATAAAACGAACAACCCTCCGGCCGTACTCTATCTGTGAACGCCTTGAGTCTCGCTGCTATCGTTTGTGTGTCACCTGGGCGTGAGTTTGCGTGCTTGCGTTCCACCTTACGCGTTTCGTCACTGCGTAACGTCATCAGAAACGGAGACGGAGTACAGGACCAGGAGGAGTATATCCAGGGTCGGATTATAGACCACAAGCGCAGGTTGACTTTTCCACACCGTACGGTTGGAAAGTTAACGGGATCTGGTAAGCGGGGTACAACACCCGAACGATCTTCTTACTTCACACAAGGCACGGCACGAGCACTTTATGAAATATCCGAAGATTTTAAATGGACTGTTTAAATGGACTGTATAATTGAACGGTTTTAGACCGAAGGAAATTCATAGCACACATTGCACCGGCACTTTTCATATATAGAGATATAAACCACAATATGTATGCACTATAAGGAGCACCTGTGAGCACTATAATAAGCACTTTGAAAAAACAGCAACTGTAAAGTTAATACTGTAAACTGTATTAATGTCATAGTGGTTTGCAATTGAGCATTAAGTTTACATATGGGCTACAGCAGCAACAACAGAGATTAAGAAGCTGGCAAAAACTGTGATTCACAGTGGTTTATGTTAACATTATTGCTATTTTTATTTTAACATCATTGCTATTATTATTACTATTATTATTATTGTTATCAGTACTTTATCTCATCATCAATACTCTAACACACTTGTGCACATGGGCTACAGCAGCAATAATATCAAATTTTAACAGAAGAATGAGAAATTAGTAAATACTGATACATTAGGTTGTCAACATTCATCACATAACGGCACAGTAGATACTAGCAAAGCGCTGTTCAAATACAAACGTTTTTAATCTTCCTATGACACCAATTGGGGTACATAGGTCATAACAGCAGCTGCAATAAACCCACATAAAACACTACCATGTGGCGCGTGGTACACTAACCCACAAATCACTACTGTGGGTACAGTCTACTACTAAATAAAGAGGGTGCAGTTCTATTGGGGGAAAATAGTTATAAGACTAGAGTAGCTTTTAAACTAAAATCTGGGGGGAGAGATCAGAAAAGAATATGCCATATGAAGAGAAATGGTCTATGAGGGAGTGGGATTTAGAGAGGGTGGAATAGTGGAGGAAATGGAGCACAAACTAGATGGCAGAGATATTGCATTACTTAAGTTGAATAAAAAAGATTACTGTATTTGCCGGAGTATAAGGCGACTGGGCGTATAAGACGACCCCCTAATTTTCTAGCTAAAACATAGGTTTTGGGTTATATTCGCTGTATAAGACTACCCCCCCCCCCTTCCAGGCTTCATATTTCCTTCTTCTTGCTGGAGCTATGATGGGGTTATCTGTCAGCCTGCTGGATGTGCAGTAATACTGTATGTACTGTAGCTTTGGCTACTCATAGTATACATAAAGTATACCGCACTGAGCCAATCACAGCGAGTGATGTATTCTATTAATGAATACAAAGCCTGCAAGGATTGGCAGAGGTTGTAACATCCTCAGCCAGCCTTTCTGACTCAATCCAAGCAGGCTTTGTATTCATTAATAGAATACATTGCGCCGTGATTGGCTCAGCGCAGTATGCTGTATCAAAAACAAAAACAATAAGAGTACGCTGGAACAAAAGGAAATATGTAGGAGCCATAAAAATCAAGCAAAAGTCAGTTTATTGATAAAAAAAACAGAAGTAAACAGGACTGGAAATGAGTGCCTGATGAAACAAATGCACCCTGATATGA
>BLSH010528720.1:212370-226705 GCA_018402905.1 Glandirana rugosa
GCCGTATAAGACTACCCCCCTTCCAGGCTTCATATTTCCTTCTTCTTGCTGGAGCTATGATGGGGTTATCTGTCAGCCTGCTGGATGTGCAGTAATACTGTATGTACTGTAGCTTTGGCTACTCATAGTATACATAAAGTATACCGCACTGAGCCAATCACAGCGAGTGATGTATTCTATTAATGAATACAAAGCCTGCAAGGATTGGCAGAGGTTGTAACATCCTCAGCCAGCCTTTCTGACTCAATCCAAGCAGGCTTTGTATTCATTAATAGAATACATTGCGCCGTGATTGGCTCAGCGCAGTATGCTGTATCAAAAACAAAAACAATAAGAGTACGCTGGAACAAAAGGAAATATGTAGGAGCCATAAAAATCAAGCAAAAGTCAGTTTATTGATAAAAAAAACAGAAGTAAACAGGACTGGAAATGAGTGCCTGATGAAACAAATGCACCCTGATATGAAGAATCACAGAAGTAAAGACTCACTGTTGCCCCTGCTGGGGTGGCTGGAAGGAGTATGCCCCTGCTGCTGTGATGGCTGCTAACTGATGGTCGGTAATGTCACAGGGAAGAGAGTGAGGCTGCTGCAGGGTACACATCATGGCCTCAAGCTCAAGAGGTGGTGTGTTAGTCCCGGAGGTACAGGAGACAGGCTGACTGAATGGTTACCTCAGGCATCGGGAATAGGTCCGCTGCAATGAACCATACACCGCACTGCTTCCGGGATCGCAGGGAGAAGGTCACATGACTGGAGATGTCACACAGGGCGTCACGCAGAGCGGGAGCCAATTGGAGGTGGGAGTGGACCACAGCTGAGGGAGCAAGCTCCGGGGGGAGGAAAGCACTTGGAGTGGCTTCACCTGAAAGAGGAAGCTGGAGTCTGGTCTGATCATGACGGGCAGTATACTGTATGTAACCAAAGCTACATACAGTATTACTGCACATCCAGCAGGCTGACAGATTAGGGACGTTCGTTTCGGGCCACCTTGGCCCAAACTAACTAAAGGTTCACATTTTATACCCGGCGTATAAGACGACCCCTGATTTTTGGGATATGTTTTTAAGTATAAAAAGTCGTCTTATACGCCGGAAAATACGGTATTGGAATCAAGTTCTCAAAAACAAGTAACAATAGAAAATTACATTCTAATACAAAATTAAAAGGTATGTTAACAAAGGCAAGAAGCCTGGCAAACAAAATGGATGAGCTAGAACATCTTTGTGGGAATGCCAGAAATTTGGTTGGACAGCTTACATGACTGGGCTGCTGCAAATTTTGAGGGATACATTACATTTTGGAGGGACATAATTGACAGAAGAGGTGGAGGGGTATGTATGTGAGCAATCTGACATTGAGTTTGAGAGATCATATCACTAACCAAAACGTTGACGGTGACGAGTCATTATGGCTGGAGCTCCATAAGAGTGCAGCAAATAGTAAATCACTTGTGGAAATATGTTATAGGGCCCCTTACATAAAGGATGAGGAGGAATCTCAACTTATTTCACAAAATGAAATAGCTTGGTAGCATGACAATGTTATTATTATGGGTGATTTTAATTATCCTGATATTGGAAAATGGAACTGCACAGTCAACAAAGGCTTGCCATTTCTTAAATATATTGCACATGGACAATTTAATGGAACATATAGTGCAAGCCCCAACAAGGAGAGATGCTCTGCTGGAGCTACTAATTTCAAACAACACAGAGCTTATTACAGATGTGCTAATTAGAGAAAACTTGTGTAACAGTGATCATGGTGTATTCACATTTGCCATAAATTACAGAAAAGATAATCATATTGGTATGACAAGAATTCAGAATTTTCAAGAAAAGCTTGCGGAAACCAATGTAAGCACTACACAAACAGGCTCAGCAGCAGATAATTTAATAAATCAAGAACAAACACAAATGTCAATCGAAAGGTTATAAGGTGTTGTGGAAATAAACTGGAAGACTCTGAGGTGGTACATTCACTTGCACAGAGGTCTCCTGAAAAAGCTGCATGTGCTCCCAAAAATTCCTCAACTATCCATATATTGTTCTCACTCTGGCCGCAGTCACACTGGGGCGGGCAGGGCGGTAGCGGTAAAGCGATGCTAGTTTTAGCGGCGCTTTACCGCTGTTATATCGGAGCTTTAGCGCCGCTAGTCGGGTGGCAGCCAGGCACTTTTAAACCCCAAGATGGGGTTAAACAGGGGTTAAAAGTGCCTGCGCGCGGTGCTTCCAAAGTGGTGTTCAGCCAATTCGGAAGCGCTGGCAGGGGCAGTGTAGAAGCGGTTTATACACCAAAGTCCTGCAAGTGCACCACCCCAGTGTGAAAGCACTCAGGCTTTCACACTGGGCTGGATTGGGGGGGGGGGGCGTTTTTCAGGCACTTTACAGGCACTTTTTTTAGTGCTAAAGAGCCTGAAAAATGCCCCAGTGTGAAAGGGGACTCTGACATTTGCAATGATATGTCACACATGTGGAGCAACTGCATTTCACATATGCGAGCACACTCCTGGGCATGCATTTGCATTTGCACATGTGTGGGGGCTGCAACAGGGGTTACAACTTTTTTTTTATTATAAATACATTTTATTATACTATAATTTTATTTTTTTTAAAACAATTTACTTATTTATTTATTTTTACATAATTGATATTACAAGAGATTATTAAACTCCCCATGTGATAGCATTGGTCAGGTGACAGGCATTCTTTTTGGAGACATTAGGGGTATAATAAACCCCAATGTCTCCCCTGTACTGCACACATACACACACACACACAGACAGATCTGCCTGGTTAGATGTGTCCCCTTGCTGTTCTGGGCAGGAAATGGTGGATGTGAAACCGGACATGATAAAATCATTGCTGCTTTCTGTTTGTTTGGATACATGCGAGTTCGAGGCATGGATATGACTCGCTCTCACACCACTCTCCACCCTGATGTTGCGGTCACGGGCTCCCAGTAATTGCGGTAGATCCTGGGAATCACGGGGACCGCCTCCAGCAGGGGGAGGGACCACCTTGCCGTCCTCTCAGCTATACAGCTGCCACACCACTTTTAAGCCAGGAGCCACCTGAACAAGTTACATTGTATCTTTCTCTCTCGTTGCGGAGATAGAAAAAAAAAGTGTGTGTAGAAAAAAAAAAATAATAATAATAAAATAAAATAAAAAAATACCTAGATCAAAGTTTGATCTAGGTTGATGCCAGGGTTAGTGTTTGGGTCAAGGTCAGGGCCAAAGGTCAAGTTCAATGTCATGGTCAAAGATCAGGGTCAGTAATTTTTTTTTGGACAGGATTATTTCTTGGTGATAGATTATGGTAGTAGCAAGAAATATACAGCTAAATTGAAAAAAAAAAAAAGATTTTATTTTTTTACTATTTTGGGCCAGTTTTCCTTTGATAATAAAAAAAATCAGGAGATATCCATTACCATTTACCACCAAATGAAATCCCAATTTGTCCTGAAAAAAACAAGGTTTAATCCACCTGGATGCACAAAATAGTTGTGATATGTATGGTTTTACTAACACATGTCAAAGTTGCAATATGGGCTTAGGCATTAAGATTTGTTTTACCCTTAGGCATGAAGAGGTTAAGTGGTTACAGCAATAGTTTTTTTTTCTTTTTGCATAAAAGGGTTTACATAAATAAAAGAGGATCATTGTAAGCATCCCTGTCAGTGGTAAATGGTTTGTTTCCACCCTCTAACTTCTACACCTGCAGCAGTTTGTTCTGTTGAAGAAAACAGACTTACTGACCAGATCACCAGGAGAAAAAGATGAAAGCCTGAGAATAAAAACAAATTCAGCCACCTCTATATAAATAGTAGAAACCATTTTTTTTTTATTACCACTATTAGATCTTTATTGTGTGCTGTCAACTACTCATATCTTGATGTCTTGAGATAGCAGTTTTAATTAATACCTATCAACAGTATATCTACTTTTACTACAATTATAGCTATTAGGAGGAAACACCAGTGGGCAGTCACAGGGATTTGCAATATCTACAAGTGTTGCATAAGAATTGTTTGAAGCAATTCCTGTAACTGTGGCTGAGTACCGTTCATATCTGTACGACTTCAAGGTAGTCCCTGCACTACTTTGGTCTGACTTTGATGTGACTTGAGGTCCATAGACCTCAAGATTACACAGGCATTGCTACAAGTCGCGGCAAAGTCATGGCAAAAATCTCTGCATAGTTGCACGACTTTCAGGTCGCACAAGTGTGAAAGGGGTCTTAGAATGTTTTCCAACTCTGTCCCTGCCACACCTGGATAGATTAATATGCAAGTAAATGTTGAAAAAAATATGAATAAAGGCAGGTGAAATAATAAAAAGAAGAAGCAATTTGTTGAGTGCCGGATTTCCATATCTTATGACAACTTCATACAGTTACCAAAATATGTTGTTTTATTTTGCCAATGTTTTAAAACATAACTGCAAGGGACACAGATGGGGCAATACCTCCTAGGCACATGAATTCGGGTTGCCCAACCATAACTGCTAATTCCCTTTTTACCAGATGGGGAGCAACAAAGTGTTATCTTGGAGATAGGTTCCTAGCAGATTAAACAAGTTGCTAGATGATCCAACCTTCTGGAATTCATCTGAAACTGAACAATTGTATTATTCTGTACAGGTATTAATATAGCACCAACAATTTTACACAGTAATTTTGTATATATTGTACAGTCTCATCAGTCCCTGCTCTCAAGGAGCTTACAGTCTTAGGTCCCTAACTCACATTCATATAGATACAAGGGCCAATTTAGACAGGAGCTAATTAACATATCAGCATGTCTTTGGAGTGCGAGAAGAAACCAGAGTACCTGGAAGAAACCCACAAAAACACAGGGAGAGCATGCAAACTCCATGCAGGTAGTGTCCTGGTAACAATTTAAAGCAAGGACCCTGCAAGGCAGTTGTACTGACCATTAAGCCACTTTGTTGTCCTATTTGACTCTTCCTTTAACTTGTGCTGGAACTGGGTTCTACTTTCTTTGAACATCTGATGAAATCATTTTTATTTTTTTGCAGTTAAGGAATTTCCTGGCAAACTGCTACCCTTACTTCCATGCTGTGGTGCGCAGGACACTTTTCCAAATGTAGCTATTGGCTGTCTTCTAAAAGATGCTTTCCCCTCAAGTAAATATACGATAGAAATGGAGCCTGAAAATATTTCCAAAAAGATTTCTATGGTTGTATCCTCTGATAAAGCATTTTTCCAGACCAGCTTCATGAGAATTGCTGTTAGTGACTGGGAGAAAAATCAATTTACCTGCTCTGCTCAGAACAATACAGCTGTCACTCTCTCAAGTAAGTTAACACATGTTTTTGAAAAGCTAATCTATCTATCTATCTATCTATCTATCTATCTATCTATCTATCTACTTTTCTATCTATACTGCCAAAAGGAACACCATTTTTTAACAGTACCTTGCAGTCTACACGGAACCCAGATTAATGAAGAATAAGGTTTATTTCCAAACAACAAAGAGAACTGAGCAGCAAAGGACAACAAAAAATGTGTTTCTACTATCATCTGACCTTATTTATATATATATCTATGTATTCATATCTTCAAGAACTGCATCACAGTAATGCAACCACTTTAAAATCTGTTCAAATGGATGATCCACCCATCTCAGTGGGCAATTTTTATATCTAGGAAAGTCAGAGGTGAAAGTGTTGTGTTTTAATATTCTTTGTGAATGGAGGGATTTCTCCCTTCACTATATGGCCTATTTAATTGTACTGAGAAGTGCTTATGCATCCATGGACTTGAGCTCTTCTTTAACAGCTACTGGGGAATTTAGAAATTTTCACTTGACCAATCAATGTTGATTTTCTAATAAGCTGGGATCAGCCTCTACATGGGTTAGATTAGATACCTAAGGATGGTCAGATTATGTCTGCATGTCCATTCACATTAGTGTCTGAGAACAGCCTTAATTCTGCCCCATAAGCAAATGTACATACTGAAGATTGGTATATTGTCCCCAATAATCGCATAAACTGGCCATTGGATTTACTGATTTTTTTGCAATCCATATGCTACACATGTACCATTGGAAAGGAATTCTGCATCACAGCTACGTTCTAGGACTCACAAGAATATAAAAATAAATCATCTTCTTTTACAGGGTGGGTTAGGGTTCATTTACTGACATTGGTGACAGAGTTAATACTTTCTGAGTCTCTTACCTTAAACAAGCATAATAACTAATGATCAAGAGTAATAACTCTTCATTTAAATATTTTGATGAGACAAATACTCAGACAATATTGAGGTAAAAGGGTCAGAATAGCAGCCAAGCAACTAGAAAATTCAGAAGTTGGTCTGTAGTAGTAAGCACTGTTTCTTAGGATAGTTTTTTGTTTAAATTTGCTTGTAAATTTGCAGTAAAATGAGCTGTATATGATTCCAATGAGACAATGAACTTTGTAAAGGGACAGTAACACATAGTGCTACAATTTGGTGCAGTGGAAACAAGTGCAAAGTGGATGATTTTCTTCTTTTGTTGAAACATTTTGTTATTCCTCCTAGATCTGCTTTTAAACTTGTGCCAGTCTTTATTCCAACCCATAACTTCAACTGTGTTTAATATATTGCTTTGCATGTAATTCTGTTTCTTACAGATAATCGCTGTAAAAGTCCTTATGAAGGAAAAAGTAATATTGAAGTCCTTCTTCCTTCTTGTGGTATTAAACCTGAAGAGAATGTTGTGCCAGTAGTGTGTCTCGTATCAATTTCAAAAGGCCAAGTTGGGCCTCTCCATTGGCTTAAAAATGGAAATCACTTTTTTACTGATAATAGCTTCAAACCTTTAAAGGGTGATGATGGTTTATACTTTGGAAGAGGCTCACTGAATATCAGCAAGGAGAGCTGGAACAAGGACGACGAATATACATGTCAAGTAAAATTTATGACAGAAAATTACATTAAAAATATTAGCAAATGTTTAGGTAAATATATATGCAAAACATGTGTGAATTATTTGTTAGTCTACTAAAAATTGACACATGAACTCACAGGTCTACAGAACTGCTATGACGGTTGCAAAGTGTCCCGTTCTCTTTAATAGGTTTTTACAGACAACAATGCAGTTTTTTTGTTTCCTTTAGCGTACATGACTATATGAAAGATTCTGTGTACAGTGGGGAAAATATTTATTTGATCCCTTACAGATTTTCTAAGTTTGCCCACTTCCAAAGAAAAGAAGGGTCTATAATTTTTATTATAGGTGTATTTTAAATGATAGGGACAGAATATCAACCAATAATCCAGAAAAGAATACATAAAACAAACTATATAAATATAAAATGCTATAAATTAAGTTGCAGTTCAGTGAGTAAAATAAGTATTCAGTCCCCAAGCAAAACATGACTTTGTACTTGGTGGAGAAACACTTGTTGGCAAACACAGAGGTAAGACGTTTCTTGTAGTTGGTGAGCAGGTTTGCACACATCTCAGGAAGGATTTTGGTCCACTCTTCTTTACAGATCTTCTCTAAATCCTTAAGGTTTCTTGGCTGTCTCTTGGCAACTCAAAGTTTCAGCTCCCTCCATAAATTCTCTATAGGATTAAGGTTTGGAGACTGACTAGGCCACTCCATGACCTTAATTGCTTCTTCTTGAGCTACTCCTTTGTTGCCTTGGCGGTATGTTTTGAGTCATTGTCATGCTGGAAAACCCATCCACGACCCATCTTCTGTGTTCTGGCTGAGGGAATAAGGTTCTCATCCAAGATTTTACAAAACATTGCCCCGTCCATGGGCCCCTAAATGCGGCAAAGTTGGCCTGTACCTTTAGGAAAGAAACAGCCCCAAAGCATAATGTTTCCACCTCCGTGCTTGACTGTAGGGATGGAGTTCTTAGGGTCATAGTCAGCACTTTTCTTCCTCCAAACATGGCAAGTCGAGTTAATGTCAAAGAGCTCAATTTTGGTCTCATCTGACCACAGCGCTTTCTTGTAATCCTTCGCTGAATCATTTAGATGTTCATTGCCATGACTATACACGTGCCTTCTTGAGGAGGCGGACACTCCATGTTTGGAACTGACTATGACCCTAAGAACACCATCCCTACAGTCAAGCACAGAGGTGAAAACTTTATGCTTTGGGGCTGTTTCTCTGATAAAGGTACAGGCTGACTTTGCCGCATTGAGGGGCCAATGGATGAGGCCATGTTTAGTAAAATCTTGGATGAGAACCTTCTTCCCCCAGCCAGAACACTGGGTCATGGATGGGTCTTCCAGCATGACAATGACCCAAAACATACCGCCAAAGCAACAAAGGAGTGGCTCAAGAAGAAGCACATTAAGGCCATGGAGTGGCCTAGCCAATCGCCAGACCTTAATCCTAGAGAAAATTTATGGAGGGAGCTAAAACTTTGAATTGCCAAACGACAGCCAAGATACCTTAAGGATTTAGAGAAAATCTGTAAAGAAGAGTGGATCAAAATCCCTCCTGAAATGTGTGCAAACCTGGTCACCAACTACAAGAAATGTCTTACCTCTGTGCTTGCCAACACGGGTTTCTCCACCGACTACCAAGTCATGTTTTGCTTGGGGATCAAATACTTATTTTACTCACTGAACTGCAACTCAATTTATAACATTAATATAGCGTGTTTTTTCTGGATTGTTGGTTGATATTCTGTCTGCATCATTTAACATACACCTATGATAAAAATCATAGACCCTTAATTTCTTTGTAAGTGGGCAAACTTACAAAATATGCAGGGGATCAAATAATTATTTATCCCACTGTACCAATTTGAAATTATGTAATGTTTTAGTTGTTGTCCATACCATCTCTTTACAGCTGAGCTGACTAAAGCTGTCCAGGTGGGGAGATAGAATGTTGTTGGATACATTGGGGTCGATTTGTTAAAGAGTAGAGGCTACTCGCTTAGATAAGTGCATGTTCACTTTGCCAGTGCATGATTGGTTGATTTAATTAAGCATGGCTTCATCTTATTTACTACCCTCAGTGAATATTTACTTTGCTAAGTAAATATTGCTTTAGTAAATAAGACCCTTTATTTTTGTGTTCAACTGTTTTGCAAATATCAATTTCTGCAGACTGATGTAGACAATCAGCATAACTTTGGAAAAAATCGGAATCTTTACCATTGGGGCACCGTGAGTGCAATAAGCATTTATAATCATAATAAAGATATACATATACGGGGGACTTCCCCATGTGCGGGAAGATGAGCTGCAGGTCTGCAAAGTGCCAAAGACTTAGCAGAGACCTGCGGCGCACCTGCACATATCCAAAGATGGCAGGGCGAAACAGTGGGGACGGGACCAAAATAGTGCTGGACTATAGTTCCTCTTTAAGTTTTACAAACCGCTTATGGCTGAATGTGCCTTAAATGTCATTACAATGCTAGTTTTTTTTTCACTAAACCTTTATACAGCTTGAATATCTTATTTTACAACATGTTATCTGTTTATCTGATGTATGCGATGAATATGAAGTGTGAACCTGCCCTTGAAACATGTCTCTCTGTCCTCAGCGTGTCAAGCAAGCTTTGTCACACCAACTGTGGAAGTAGAATTACCATCCAGAGAAGATTTTCTAAATGACAATGCAACAATAACATGCTCAGTTCTGGGCACCAATTCAGATGCCAATCAGGTATATTTAAGATTGGATGACCACGAGAAAGGCACAACTGTTCACACTGGGGACAATCAAAGGGTTAAACACAGTTACAAAGTTACTTATAAAGAATGGGATTCAATCAAGGAAATAATCTGCGGGGTGAAGCAACCCTGCTCTATGCCAGATGTTCATGCAAAAATAAATAGACGTAAGTATATTGCAAAATAAAACTGCCAAACAGCTTATGTAATCTGTTGCAATATTAGAGAAAGTGGGGATCTAAACTGTAATTTGTGTGTGTAGTTTGTGTGTGCTAAAAAAGTGAATATATTATTTTGAGACTTGTTACACATCTTGACATGTGAACAGTCACACAAACCATTTAATTGTCTGGTTGGTGCAAAATAACATTAGGGGATTTGGTACACACTGATAAAAGGTCCATATGCATGCAAAATGCAAATTCATTCCACTTATGATATACAACTCATAGTATCTATTGCCCAATTTTTTTTTGTTTGGACCATAAGACTTTAACACATATACCTTACTTAAGGCCAGTGCCATGAGTGCCATGAGTGCCATTGTGTAATTAACAAAAAAAAGTTCACGTGGGCACAGCATTACCACATTGGTAGGGGTTTGGTCTAGGGGGTTTGGCCTACTTCAAACTCTATTTCATGTGACGGTGTGCAAGGATGCCCAGTTGGCCCTTCTGCATTGCCCCATACTCTGCCTGTATGCCATGTATGGGACAATGCAGAAGTTATCTCTTTATCTCAGCTAAACAGACTATAGCCCAAGCCTGGTGTTTCCTTCCAGGGGGTGAGGGCATGGATGCACTGCATGCTGCATAGTGCATAGCTGGTTGTTAAGGTGCGGGGCCAGGCAGCCGGCCGCTGTGTCCTTAACAATGAATGAGTCATCATTTGTCAGTGGGGCTTCCCCTCTGACAGTTGAATGAAAAAAAAAAGTGAAAATAAAAGAGCATGGGGTCCCCCAATCCATACCAGGCCCTTCGGGTCTGGTATGGATTTTAAGGGTAACCCCACACCAAAATTAAATCCCCCCCCCGAACCATACCAGGCCACTTGCCCGCAACTTTTGGCCTGGCATGGTTCAGGAGGGGGGGGGGTGTTTGCACCTGACCTGCTGTATGCTCGGATAAGGGTCTGGTATGGATTTTGGGGGGGGGCCACAACATTTTTTTTTTTTTTAAAACATTTTTGCATTGCCGGCAATGGTAATGTATTGCCGGAAATTTAAATGTAATTATTTTCCATATAAATATCAGCTTTGCAGAAGCAGATTCTATACACAGTACAGATGCGCCACTTTACAGGCAGACTAAGGGGACCCCCTGGCACTATATTTAAGGGACTTTTTCATTTTTATTGTTTCACTTTAAGCATCATTAACTGCTTGTGGACCACCCCACGTACATTTATATCAGCAGGGCAGCTGCTCTGTGACAGATCACGTACTTAGTACATGATCCGACACTTTTGGGTCTGGGGCACGCGCGCACCACAGGCGACCCGCTCCTGCTGTGACTATAGACAGCGGGAGCCTAGCGGCAGGTACCACGGACTCGATGTCCACCAGCACCCACCGATTATACAGTACAGAGGAAGAATGACAATCTGCCTAGGTAAACAAGGCAGAGTGTCATTCTGTCAGAGGGGAAGGTGCTAAGCAGGAACACGGATCTTTGACTTCCCCTAGTCAAAGCACTTACTCCACAGTTAGTAATCACAACTTAGGCATACATTTAACCCTTTGATCGCTCCAGATGTTAGCCCATTCCCAGCCAGTGTCATTAGTACAGTGACAGTGCATATTTTTTAGCACTGCTCACCCCCCCCCCATACCCTTTTTATGGCCAATAACTTGCATATGAGCCTTCAAAAAACTTGATTTTTCAAGTTCAGATCCCATAGACTTTTAATAGGGTTTGCGAAACAGGGGGTGTTCGGCCCAACTCTAGTGTTTGTTAGGGACCCTACAAGAAAGGAAAAAGAGGTATCCTAACATTAATTACTTTTTGCCTGTAATGTGCGTTGAAACAACCACACATGTCACAGTAGTGAATTTACTAAGAAGTTTGAACATACTATTTCTCTGCAGTGACACGTCAAAAATATAATAGTGAGTGGTCTAAATTCCATTAAGGATCTTAAATGAGATGTAAAGGCTTGAGGTTTTTCGCCTTAATGCATTCTATGCATTAAGGTGAAAAACCTTATGTGCTGCAGCTACCCCCCCTCCCCCAGATCCCCCCTTTTTCTTACCTGAACCTGTTTGTTCCAGCATCGAGGACAAGCCCGGCAGCTCCAGCCACTGTCTCGGGTCCTCATTGGATAGATTGATAGGAGCAGGAGCCATTGGCTCCCACTGCTGTCAATCAAATCCAGTGACACAGGAGCCGGGGGTGGAGTCCTGCTGTTTGTGTCAATGGATGTAGCAGCAGGACTCGGGAGCACGCCCACACGGGTGCCCCCATGGAAATTGGCTTTCCGTGGGGGCATCTAATGAAGAAGAGGATCCAGGAGCACCACTGGAGACCCCAGAAAAGGAGGATCGGGGCTGCTCTGTGCAAAACCCTTGCACAAAGCAGGTAAGTGTAGGCATGTCTGTTATTTAAAAACAAAAACACCTTTACAATCACTTTAAGTATTATTATGCAGAAACAAAACAACATAAAGCATGTATTGATATAATTAAAAGCATATTGTATACAATATGCTGTAGGTATCACAATCAACATGCACAGGTATGTGCAAATGTACAATACATGCTCCTGCTTGGAAAAATTATAAATTATACATATTCATAGATTTGCTGCCATTTTTGCTCTTACGTTATGGTATTTGTTTGTTTTCTATCTGAGCTGCTGCTATAATGACCACAGTGAGTTGTGTTTTAGTAAATTTTACTTAATAAATCAGACCCACTGTGTATGGAAGGCCTGTCACAATAATAAAATATTAGTATGAGCAATTGAATTGTTGTGTAGTCGCTATAGATTATTATTGCACATTGTTTTATGTTGTAGCTCTTGAAGATATCAAGCCAAAGTCCCCCAGCATTACCATTTTAGCATCATGTTGTGATGGAAATGAAGCAGGCATGGTGACACTGGTGTGCACAATCTCCAATTTCTGGCCCCAAAATATTTTGGTGAAATGGTTACGGAATGGAAGCATCTATAAAGACGACACTACCTCTGTCCTCCCAATGCTTGACAGAAATGGAAATTACTTTGCTACAAGTACACTGAAAATTCCTAGGGACAGTTTGTATAAGGAGGAGTCATACACCTGTCAGGTTACCCACCAGAAGAAACCACTTCAGGAGAATATAAGTATATGTAAAGGTAAGGAGCCTTATACTAGATTTTTATTATTATACAGGGTGTATATAGCGCCAACAGTTTGCACAGCGATTTACAACATGAGGGCAGACAGTACAGTTACAATACAATTGAATACAGGAGGAATCAGAAGGCCCTGCTCATTGGAGCTTACAATCTAAGAGGGAGGGTCAAGTGATACAAAAGGTAATAACTGTGGAGGAGGAGTTGATGGCGAAAATAACAGTTGTTAGGAGGGGCAGGATAGGCTTCTCTGAAGAGAAGGGTTTTTAGGGATCGTCTAAAAGCAGACAGAGTCGGAGATAGCCGAATATGTTTTGGGTCATTGTACTTTATACCATGAGATTTTATATGCCAGATGACATTAAAATATTCCCCCAAATGACTGCAGGAGAAAGAGCAGTAGTTCAAAGTTTCAGTTAAAGTATATTCCTAAATGCATAATGTGGTGTGTCTGCTTTTGGAGGACTTCCCTACTTGTGCTTAAATGTGCTGCAGGTCTCTGGCAAATCCCAAAGACTTGGCAGAGGCCTGTGGCACATCTGCACATGCACAATATATCCTAAGATGGCAGCACTGAGCAGGACCAAAAGAACACTGAACTGAAGTTCCTCTTTAAGTTTCACAAATCACTTATGCCCGAATGTTCCTAAAATGACTTTGCAATGCTACATTTTTTCACTGAACTTTTATACAGCTTGCATATTTTATTGTATGGAATTGTATCTGTTTATCTGATAAAAATGTATGTGATAAATATGAAGTGAAACCTGTTCTGAAACATGTATCTCTGTCCCCAGCATGCCAGTCAATCTTTGTCACACCAATTGTGGAAGTAGAATTACCATCCAGAGAAGATTTTCTAAATGACAATGCTACAATAACATGCTCAATTCTGGGCACCAAACCAGATGCTAGTCAAGTATATTTAAAGTTTGATGGCAAAAAATCAACGAAGAGCAGCACAACTGTTCAGATTGGAAGCAACCAAAGGGTCAAGCACAGTTACAAGGTTACCGATACAGAATGGGAGCCAATCAAGGAAATATCCTGCGTGGTGAAGCAGCCCTGCTCTATGCCAGATGTTAATGTAAAAATAAATAAACGTGAGTATATTGCACAGTCAACATTCAGCAAATTGCAAACACCAAAAAGAATTAAAGAATTTCTATTGTACAAAACTCCCAAACAATTTACATAATCCGTATGGAGGAGTGGAAGAGGACTCCAGCGGCAGCCTGTGAAGTTCTGGTGAACTCCATGCCCAAGAGGGTTAAGGCAGTGTGGGAAAATAATGGTGACCACACAAAATATTGACACTTTGGGCCCAATGTGGACATTTT
>BLSH010528720.1:226715-238121 GCA_018402905.1 Glandirana rugosa
ATTTTTTTTTCGGACGTTCTTTTAGCGTATTATACAATCATACGTAACGTATGATTGTATAATACTTTATGAATGGAATCTTGCTCCGGGGGCTACGGGCTCAGCCAGTCGCGACTCCTGCGACTGTACAAACAGGAGAAGACAGAAGGCCCATGCGCCGAGGCCGCGACACTCACCGGCCTCGGCGCACTGCAGTGAGGGCGCGTACGTGCGCCCTCGAGAAGCGAGGCCGTCGGTCGAGACTCTACGGCCGGCGGAGCCGGCCTAGCAGTCTCGCGTACGCGGCGATTACATAAGTATTTCATAATATGTTAGTATGCAATGCATACTAACATATTATGCGATTTTCTTGCAGGCTTTTTTTTTATTTTTATTTCTGTCAGCGGGTTTACTACCGCTTTAATAACTCAGACCTGGTATGTATGGAAGCCCCATCACAATACTGAAATATTAGTATTAATAAATAAATTGTTGTGTGGTTACTATATATTATCATTACACATGTTTATGTTGCAGCTCTTGAAGATATCAAGCCAAAGTTCCCCAGCATTAACATTCTAGCATCTTCTTGTGATGGAAATGAAGAAGGCATGGTGACATTGGTGTGCACAATCTCCAATTTCTGGCCCCAAAATATTTTGGTAAATTGGTTACAGAATGGAGGCATCTATAAAGGTGACACTACCTCTGTCCTCCCAATGCTTGACAGAAATGGAAGTTACTTTGCTACAAGTACACTGAAAATTCCCAAGGAAAGCTTGTATAAGGAGGAGTCATACACCTGTCAGGTTACCCACCAGAAGAGAACATTTCAGGAGAATATAAGTATATGTAAAGGTAAGGAGCCTTATACTAGATATGTTTTAGTCACTCTACTTTCACATTGTGAGATTTCATATGCCAGATGACATTGAAAATTCTGTATTCCCCCAATTAACTGCAGGAGACAGGACATAAACCCTAAGTTTCAATTAAATAATATTCCTAATTGCATAATGCATTGCATTAAATTCTGCACACCAAAACACAACCTGCACCGAGATAAGCATGCAAGTGCGCACTTAACAATTGCTATGGGTAAGAAGTTATTAAGCTAATATATTAGTGTACATCAAGTGGCATAGCGCACTGCTTTGTCCAAAAAAAAAAAGTGCAGTCATGTGCTCTGAGAAAGTGATAAACCTTTGTTTGAGAAAAGAAGAGCTCTCTCACGTGAGCTGTTGAAGTCACATGACCAGCAATCTTCTAAACACACTCCATTAAACAGAGAGAACTCTGTATGATAACTGCTGGCTACACACAACAAGCCCATTTTTGTGAATAGGGCACTTTGTGCATAGTACACAATCGTTATGATATAATATATTGTATATAATATATATATAATATATTGTACACATTCATCTGGGAGAAGTTTTTAAATGTGTATCATAAAGTAAACGGTGCATGTGTTTTTAACCACTTCAGCCCCGGAAGGATTTCCCCTTTTAGGATCAGAGCACTTTTTGCGATCCGGCACTGCGTCATTTTAACTGACAATTGCGCGGTTGTGCGACATTGTACCCAAACAAAATGTGCATACTTTTTTTCCCACAAATATAGCTTTCTTTTGGTGGTATTTGATCACCTCTGTGTCATTTCTGATCGCCGCTATAAAAAAGCGACAATTTTGCAAAGAAAACAAATTTTCTTACTTTTTGCTAAAATACAAATCCATACATTTTTTTTTTTCATCGGTTTTGGCCGATTTATATTCTTCCTCATATTTTTGGTGAAAAAAAACGCAATCGGCGTTTATTGATTGGTTTGCGCAAAAGTTGCCGCGTTTACGAATGTGGGGAATTAATTTCTGGGGTTTTCTTTTATTTTTTATTAGCAATGACGGTGATCTGTGATTTTTAGCGGTACTGCCATATTGCAGCGGACATTTCGGACCATTTTGACACTTTTTTGGGACCATTGACATTTATACAGCGATCGTTGCTATGAAAATGCACTGATTACTGTGTAACTGCCATTGGCACTGAAGGGGTTAACCTGGAGGGGGGCGCTCTAAGGGTTAACTGTGTTACCTCAGTGTGTTCTAATTGTATGGGGGCTGGGCTGGCAGGGGGAGGGGAGTAATCACGGCTTCCATATACAGGGAGCCTGTGATCACAGCCCTTCCCCCTCTGTCAGAACGGAGATCCGTGTTTACATACAGGGACCTCCGTTCTCTCACTGCGGGGGAGCAATTGCGGGTAGCCGGCGGCGATCAGGTTCACCCTACCCCCTCCCTTGCCCCCCCAGAACACAGTGAGTGTGCGAGCGCACCTCCGGCGGCACACGCGCTCACAATACCAGTTATTGCGTCCGCCGTCAGGTGACGGCGGTTTACAATAACAAGACACTTTGCCGCCGTCCATGCATGTCAAGTGGTCGGCAAGTGGTTAAGAGGTGCAGACTTTCAAGACATTTTCTTTGTGTTTATTGTGTGCATATGTGAATAGTGTATAAACCAGAAATGAAAACAACTAACGATTAAATGTTAAACCCCTTTTATAACCACTTGTCACACATGTACATCACCTTGGGATACAGGCCTATTGATTTGGCAATAACTTTGTCATTATTTAAAGTGATTGTAAAGGCACAAGATTTTTCAGCTTCATGCATTCTATGTAATACTTACTAATAATAATACTAATACTTACCTGAGCCCCCTATCGATCCAGCAATGCCCACGAGAGCCTTGGCACTTCTGATTGGATTTTGGCCGCAGTGGGAGCCATTGGCTCCCGCTGCTGTCAGTCACAACCAGTGAGCCAATCAGGAGATGGAGGGGATGGGCCGAACCATGGTCCCATGTGTGAATAGACACACAGAGCCGCTGCTCGGTAGCGTGCCTGCTTGGGTGCCCCCACAGCAAGCTGCTTGCTGTGGGGGCACTTGGCAGGTGGGAGGGGCCAGGAGCAAAAAAGAGCCAGGAACGCTGGCGTGAGACCCGAGAAGAGGAGGATTCCTATTGCAAAGAGCAGGTAAGTACAACATGTTTATTATTAAAAAATTAAAAAAAAAAAAAAAAGACTTTAATACCACTTTAAGTTACTAAAGCAATACACATTTTTCAGGGAAAATAAGAAGTTCTTTTGCTAATATTATTTTGCTAAAATTATTGTATATTATTTTTATTGTAAAGCCAAAACAGTTTGGCCAGTGTTAATTTTAAACAGCAGAAAAAGTGTGCAACTTGATTAGCCCCGTTCATAAAGAGATTAAAAACAGGCAAAACCATGGCAAAGTGTATTACATATAAAATAATGTCTTAAAAAATGACGTGTATGGTTTTGTATTGCAAAACTGCAAAAGTGAATAAACAAAACAAATAATAATGAGGAAAAAAAGGTTGCATGTGAATGGTAAATATAAATGTAAAAAAATATATTAAAAATAATAAATAAGGGGGAATGGGAGAAGGGAGCTAAGGGAATACACTGACTATTGTGGGGGAGGAAGAAGTAGACATACAAGATGTTTCCCAGCTTGAAGTCCTCAAGTTACTTAGGTTATATGCCTATAGAAGTATGTTATCGTTTCATAACTTGTCATCAATCATTTCAAGAAAATGGTTCTCAAACTTTTTGGACAATACCACCTTGACCCTCAAGAGTAATCCCTTAAGAATTTTTAAGCTCAAAATCTATTTTAACATTTTAATAACATTTTCATTCATCTGTTGACTCCGTACATCATACATATCGTATATACTCGCGTATAAGACGAGTTTTTTGACACGGATTTTGTGTCAAAAAACCGAGATTCGTCTTATGCGCGAGTCAACAGCCGGTACGAGCGCGGGGAAACATTCCGAGGGCACCCGCGGCGGCTGAGATGCATTCCAGGGATGCCGTCATGTCCGCTGATGGCCTGCTGGAGGGCGGAACTTCAGCTCAGTCACACTTGCGACGTGACTGGGCTGAAGGCAAGGGCAGAGGACTTAGGCACTTCCTATGAATGGAATAAGGCTGCCGTGTCCTGCTTATGTAAATGTAAAGGAAAAGAAACAGTTTGGCAATTCGATTAACTAACCATATTAACCCTTATTGTGTGAACAATAAGGGTTAATATGGTCAGATATTCAAATGACAAAACCGTGTTTTTTTTTTCTTTGCATTTGACATATGTGAAGAACACAGCAGCCTTATTCAATACATAGGAAGTAAGTATACTGTACTGTAAAAAATAAACAGTTGTACATACACACACACACACTCCCGATTACATGGTATCTTTCCCACTTAGGCTTATACGTGAGTCAATAAGTTTTCCCATATTTTTTGGGCAAAAGTAGGGGGGTCGGCTTATACACGGGTCGACTTATACACGAGTATATACGGTATGTTTTTTTTCAAACGGTGAAGCTCACATATTGCGTTATGTGCTATATGTTGGAAACATTTTTATAGACTTGTCCACAATGAAGACAGAAGAATATTTTGAAACTATTCCTAAATTGAAGTGCTGCAATTTATATTATTAAACTGAAGCTATGTGTAAAATCCTCCCCCCCCCCAAGAGTTATATAATAGAGCCTTCAAAGTTAATTAACCACTTCCTTACTGGGCACTTAAACCCCCCTCCTGCCCAGACCAATTTTCGGCTTTCAGCGCTGTCGCATTTTGAATGACAATTGCGCGGTCGTGCAACGTTTTACCCAAACAAAATTTGCATCCTTTTTTTCCCACAAATAGAGCTTTCTTTTGGTGGTATTTGATCACCTTTGCATCATTTCTGATCGTCGCTATAAACAAAAAAAGAGCGACAATTTTGCAAAAAAGAACAAAATTTTTTACTTTTTGCTAAAATACAAATCCAAAAAAAAAAAAAAATCATTCATCAGTTTTGGCCAATATATATTCTTCTACATATTTTTGGTAAAAAAAATCGCAATTGGCGTATATTGATTGGTTTGCGCAAAAGTTATCGCGTCTACAAACTATGGGAATTAATTTATGGCGTTTTTATTTTTTTTACTGGTAATGGCGGCGATCTGCGATTTTTATCGGGACTGCGATATTGCAGCGGAAATGTCAGACATTTTTTACACATTTTTGGGACCAATGACATTTATACAGCGATCAGAAATTTAAGTATCCACTGATTACTGTATAAATCTCATTGGCAGTGAAGGGGTTAACACTAAGGGGGCAGTGAAGGGGTTAACAGTGTTCCCTGGGTGTGTTCTAACTGTGGGGGGGCGGGCTGGCCAGGACATAACAGATCTCACTGATCCCAGTGATCTGGTATGTCCGCTGTAACAGAACGGAGAAGATCGGCGGTTCCCCGTTCTGCAGCTCTGTCAGGCGATCACAGGTCTCGAGTGGACATCGAGTCTGCCTGACCCACGGGCGCGCCAGCAGCGTGCACAGGGGACGACGTCCATGGCATTTCAGATCCGCGCTGGAGCCATACTTCGGCAATAGCGTGGATCTGGAAGGGTTAAAAGAGAAGTATGGACTTTCTAAAAAACAAACATTAATACTTACCTAGGTGGATGCAGCATCAATTATATGCTGCATCTTTTCTCCGCTGGCTCTGCAGTGAGAACTGAGAAATTTAACACAGTTGATCTCTCAGTTTACCCCTCCACTCTGAGCAGAGAGCCGGTGACTTTCAGTCACCGGCTCTCTGCTCTGCTTCTCCAGCATCACTGAAGTGCTGGATTGTGGAGGGAGTGGGAGGGGCTGGATCAGGCTCTCAGTAGATCGCTGAGAGGCTGAACCAGGTGCCATTACAGGCATATGGGTGGTTCCCCACTGTAAAATCCAAATCTTTCCCGAGCCTGGACCGGCTGAAAGTCTTCAGCCGACAGAGGACTTTAGCCATACTTCTCCTGATGACCAAGTTATTAGATCTTCAAAAAGACTGGCCCTGCCTGCTGTCATTCTTTTCATGACATGGGAGCTGTATTTTAACTACCTCCCTCCCTTCGTATAGACAAATGACAGTGGGCAGGGTGCTCTCTTGTTCTGGGAAGACGTCATATGACGTCGCCCCAGTTTCACCGCGTTGATCGTGTGGTAATCGCAGGTGCGCTGTGTCCCTGAGACACGACGCAACCCCAATCTCGGTTACCCATGTGATCAGCTGTGTCCATTCACAACTGATCACATGTAAACAAGGAAATAGTGGTTATAGGCTCTCCTTGCCTCACACTGACAGAATGTGAGTAGAGGGGAGCTGATCAGCAGCATCTCCTCACAGGGGAGACCTGTACAGATAAGCAGGGCACTGATCATCAGTGCCCTGATTATTGTTACAGCCCCAACAGTGTCCATCAGTGATGCCAGTCAGTTCCCATCAGTGATGCCAATTTGTGCCCATCAGTGATGTTAATCAGTGCCTATTAGTGATGTCAATCAGTGCTGCGTTTCAGTGCCCATCAGTGCCTGCCCATCAGTTCCCATCAGGGCTGCCCATCAGTACCCATTAGTGCCACCCACCCATCAGTGCTGCTTATCTGTGCCGCCTATCATTGCCCATAAGTGCTGCCTATCAGTGCCACCTATCAGTACCACCTACCAGTGCTCATCAGTGCCACCTATCAGTGCCCATCAGTGCTGCATATCAGTGCCTCCTCATCAGTACCACCTCATTAGTGCCCTTCAGTGCCATCTCATCAGTGCCCATCAGTGCAGCCTCATCAGCGCACATCAGTGAAGGAGAAAAATTATTTATTTACAAAATTAAACTAATAAAACCCTTTTTTTTCAACTTGTTTGTTCTTTTTTTAAAAAACATAAAAGAAAGCTTTATTTGTGTGAAAAAAATTATGAAAATTCAATTTGTGTACATCGTTGCATGACCGCGCAATTGTCATTCAAAGTCTGACAGAGCTGAAAGCTGAAAATTGGCCTGGGCAGGAAGGGGGTAAAAGTGCCCGGTATTGAAGCGGTTAAACTTAAACCTTTTTACCCTGACATGTGAGGGGTAGAGGAGGAGAGTGGAAAGTGATTGGGAGGAATGTAAAATAAAAAAACGCTTCCTGATTGCCTTTACTAATGGGTGATTCCTATTAGTATTTTAGTCTTAAGTTGTACTTTTCTTTCCATTGTTGAAATTCATGTATTTTTAGGACCTTCAACAATGGCTAGCTTGCAGGTGGGGTTCAGCGTGGTGCGGCGAAAATAAAACACACAGTCCAAGTGTGATGAAAGAATTTGTGTTAAAATTATGCAAAACAATAAACATGGTTGGAAGAAAAACAAACCAGGAATACTCACAGATTCAACAATGTGTAGAAAGCAGGTTTCAGCCAAACTGAGAGCGCCTGTTAGCAGGAGTAGAATGTGGCGTGACTGTCTCATGCCCAAGCAGGAAGATACCCATAGAAGTTGCAAGCCCTACACTTTCCATTCTCGTCAGTAACTTTTCCATGCTGCTAGTTCTGTCCCTACCAGATGGGGTACCTGTCCCTATTCTATCCACTTGCAAAATGTGCATCAAGCCGGAGAGACAAGGCCTTAAATAGGCTTTGCCTGAGCCAAGATGGCTGCTAGAGTCACATGGGGCAGCAGCATCCAATCGGATAACTTCCCCAGTGACCGCGGAAACCATAGAGGAACCGTGTTCCTCTAGAATTCCTCACTAACTGTAATGCCGCTGCAGATGAGCTCCACCTACAGTGGGGAAAGTAGACTGCACCTGCCCACAAGTTATATGTCTTATATATGTTTTATATGCTTAGCGTGAGGAAAATATTTTTTGAAAGGCGTACTATGTGTGAGGTTGTTTACAAATGCTGACATGTTAAATTCATAATAAACAGTTTGTTGTGTTTAACGTGAAAATTTTAATTCATTGCGTTCACTTTTCAAACTATATCAGAAATGTATGCTATGCTCTCAATATTGGAGATATTTCTTTCACTGTGTGGTATACTATTGTTTATCAAACATTATTCATACTCTTTAACAGGAACTCAGACAGTAAAAAAGCTCTGGTCTTTATATACTTTGCTTTTGTAAATAATCCACTCACTTTCTGCTTTCACTGGGGTGGTAAATGAAGGGAAATCTCTCTACTGGATCACCTGAAAACAATAAAATGCAAAAGGGTTTCCAACCCATTTCTACTATATTTCAAACTAGAAAAAAAAGATTAAGCCATTTTCTGTATGGTATAGAGGGGATTTCCAGAAAAAAATATAAATAAATGACTTCAACATCCCGGTTAACACTAACACTACTGTTACTTCTAAACTTCTTAGTCTTATCTCCTCATTTAATCTGAAGCAATGGGTACAGGCTTCTACTCACACTGATGGAAACACCCTCAACCTTGTCTTCTCCTATCTATGCGCTCCATGCAACTTCTCCAACAATCCTTTTCCCCTCTCCGACCACCACCTTATTAGTTTCTCTCTCTCCCTGTCTTGCACCACCTTTCCCTCCAATTGCCTAACCATCACCCATAGAAACCTTCGCCAACTCAACCCTTCTCTCCTCTATTCTGCTACTGACCACCTCTATGAAAAAATCTCACCCCTGTCCTGGCCCAACCAAGCCACTGCAGTCTACAATAAATCCCTGTCCTCCACCCTGGATGAGCTCGCTCCCCTCACCACACACAATATCAGGCCTTGGCCCCTACAACCCTGGCAAACAGACAACACCAGAAATCTCAAAAAGTGTAGCCACGCTCTTGAGCGTCTGTGGCACAAGACTAAGTCTCTCAAAGACTTCAACCAATACAAATCTGCCAAAAATACAATTCTCGCCTCCACACTGCCAAGCAGACCTATTTTACCACTCTTATTAACACCTTCTCATCCAGTCCCCATCAACTCTTCTCTACCTTCAACTCCCTACTTCGTCCTCACTCACTGCCCAGGAGATTGCTAATCACTTCAAAAACAAGATTGACACAATTTGTGATGAAATCTCAATTCTACAGGCATCTTCCCCAGTTAACACCCCATGTCAAGAAGCACAATCAACACTATCCTTATTCAAACCTGCTACTATAGACGAGGTTGCTAAACTCCTTTCTAACGCCCACCTAACCACCTGTCTCCTGGACCCTATTCTCTCTCAAATACTACGGTCACCCTCTGACTCTATCCTACACTCTCTAACTCACATCTTCAATCTCTCCCTCTCTTCTGGCATCTTCCCCAATGCTCTAAAACATGCATTGGTCACCCCCCTACTCAAAAAGCCATCCCTGGACCCTACCGATCTTAACAATCTACTCCCTATCTCCTTGCTCCCCTTTTCCTTCAAACTCCTCGAATGCCTGGTCTACAACCAACTGAATGACCACCTTGTTAAGAATAACCTTTTTGAACCCCTTCAATCTGGATTTCGCACTCAACACTCCACAGAAACTGCCCTTATACAACTCACAAAAGACCTACTAACTGCAAAAACCAATGGACACTACTCTGTACACCTACTACTGGACCTTTCGGGTGCCTTTGATACAGTTGACCACCCCCTCCTCCTCAAAAAACTTTACTCCCTCGGTCTCCGTAACTGTGCTCTTCTTCATTTGCTCTCGTCCTACCTATCCCAACGTACCTTCAGTGTCACGTACAATTCTACTTCCTCCTCTCCTCTTCCTTTCTCTGTCGGGGTCCCCCGAGGTTCTGTTCTCGGACCTCTCTTATTTTCAATATACACCTCTTTCCTGGGCCAGCTGATAGCCTCCCACGGCTTTCAATATCATTTCTATGCTGACAACACCCAAATCTACCTCTCCATCCCTACACTCACTCCATCAGTCTCCTTACGCATCCTAACTTACTAACAGACATATGTGCCTGCATGTCACACCACTTCCTCAAACTCAACTTGTCCAACACTGAACTCATAATATTTCCTCCCCCACGTGCCTTTTCCCCTGACTTCTCTGTCAAGAGCAGTGGCACAACCATCCAACCATCCCCACATGCCAGGGTGCTTGGTGTTATCCTGGATTCCAAACTCTCCTTTTGGCCCCACATCCAATCACTTTCTAAGGCTTGCTGCCTCAACCTCCACAACATCTCTAAAATATGTCCTTTCCTAACCAATGAAACCACAAAGCTCCTGATTCACTCCCTGGTCATCTCTCACCTCGACTACTGAAACTCCCTCCTCATTGGCCTCCCTTTAAATAAACTATCCCCCTTCAGTCCATCATAAATGCTGCTGCCAGACTCATCCACCTTACAAACCGCTCAGCGTCTGCCACCCCTCTCTGCATATCCCTCCATTGGCTGCCACTCCCCAACTAATTAAATTCAAAATACTAACAATAAGTTGCAAAGCCACCCACAACTCTGCTCCCAGCTACATCACTAGCCTAGCCTCAAAATGCTAACCTAATCGTCCTCTTCGTTCCTCCCAAGACCTCCTGCTCTCCAGCTCCCTCATCACCTCCTCTCATATTCATTTCCAAGACTTCTCCCGAACCTCTCCCATCCTCTGGAATTCCCTACCCCAATCTGTCAGACTGTGCCCAAATCTATCCACTTTCAGGCGATCCCTGAAAACTTTCCTCTTCAGGGATGCTTATCTTGCTGCCACCTAACAACTGCACTTTTATTTTCTTCATCAGCTCATCCCCCACAGTTATTGCCCTTTTGTATCACTTGACCTTCCCTCCTAGATTGTAAGCTCTAACGATCAGGGCCCTCTTATTCCTCCTGTATTGAATTGCATTGTAATTGTACTGTCTGCCCTAATATTGTAAAGCACTGCGCAAACTGTCGGCACTATATAAATCCTGCATAATAATAATAATACAATACCCTCTTTGTTTGGAACCCCTGTTATGCAACATATCATACTTGGGAGTAGACATGTGCGGTTCTTTTCGTTCCAAATAAATATTCAGACAATTTTTTTGTTATTATTAACTAATTTTATTAAACAAAATTAGTTAATTAATACATCGAAAACAAAACAAATTTTTTCGTTCTGCACATGTTTAGTCCCATTCATGTCAATTGGGACACAGTGGCTGCATGGACACAGCTGCTGCTCCCAACTTGACATCTGTGTGGGTGCGAGTTCATATGCCTGAACTAAAAGTTTTGATGGCCATGAGAGGTGTTTTACTTGCCTAAGGTTGTGTATTTCTGTCCATTCATTTCTGAGATTTACATATCTCTGCCACCAGCACAGTTCTACCTGGCAGGGGGAATTGTTTTCTCTGCTGCAATTACACTTTTCACTTACAGGTCTCTTCCTCACCTCCACCCTGTGATTAAACATGAAAGAAAATGCAGCACACTTATGATCCCATCTCTATGGCATTCTGCTCTCTCCCCCCATCATCTTGCTTCTTGTATAAGAGTACACCTAACCAGCATCTTGTGTTGGGGGGGGGGGGGGGGGGGGGGGGGGGGGGGGGGGGGGGGGGGGGGGGGGGGGGGGGGGG
>BLSH010528720.1:246098-256705 GCA_018402905.1 Glandirana rugosa
AAAGGGGTTTTTGTGGAATAAAGTAATAACAGTCACCCTTTTTACCTACAAAAAAAATCATCAAAATTCTTCTTATCATTCGATCTTGGTATTTACTTGAAGTTTCGGGACACCCAAACTCCCAATGTATCATGGTGTACTGTGGGGTAAACGTACCGTACCGTATCGTAACGTTTCGTGTGGACAGAACAGAACCATCGTTTTTTTAACTTACAGTCGGAAACCCATATATACCAAGGTATATGGGTTGACCTACCTAACACAATGATGATTTGTCATGTATGTCATAGTTTTTTGTAACCTTGTAGGAGTTTTCACTAGCCCAGGACCCTGGTGAGGATGGGGGGGTTCGCTATTTTATGTCTGAGAGATGGTGCTCCTCTGAAGATGATATTAGCTTGGGGGGGTAGGAGTGGTCCCAGGACCCGATCACTTTTGAGGATGTTCCAATGTTTTTTGATACTGTATGTACTGTTTAGTAGTAACACAATCCATCCAGTTGGGTATATGGAACCATATATACCCAAAGGCTGACATTCAATTTTTTTGCTACCAAGACAAGACAGGTGTGCTTTGCAATGCTATGCCATGCCATGCAAATGGGGTGTCATGTGGTACTATGTAACCCTCAAACCCACAGGGCTTTGAAGTTCATTTATGGTTCTAGCTTACTATTCTTCTTAAAACTACTAAAAAAAACATCCATTTTTCCCACTGACAATAATGAAATAAGGTGTTTTTGGGGAAAAGACCTTTTTTTTTAAGTTGAAATATAGAGCAAAGCAGACACTGCCAACATTTGGAGTTCCAGAAATGACCTTTAGTAGCTCTGTAACAGAGTGTACAGCATTAAGTGACCCCAAAAATCTGTAAATTGAAGGATTTCAGCATTGTCCATGTTGTCCTTGAAGGTACAAAAATGGCTTTCCCCACCACTGTACCCATTTTTCCCATTTTTTTAATAGCAATGTTTCTCAGATATTTGATGAGCTTCTCGTTCTATTTTGGTGCATTTGGCTACTGAAATTACCCTCCAGAGGCCCAAACAAAACACCAGAATTATTTTCCTATTGACTTCAGTAGGGTTATTTCTTACCTTGTTGGCAGCACCACTGCTCTTCTTACCAGCCCCTCTGTTCACCTTTTTTCTTAGCCTTTACATAGTTAAATAATTGCATAGTTAGTGAGGTTGAAAAAAGATACAAGTCCATCAAGTCCAACCTATGTGTGTGCTTTTATGTCAGCATTACATTGTATATCCCTCAAAGTTGTGGTCCCTTAGGTGCCCATCTAACAGTTTTTTTTAATTATCTATGCTCCCAGCTGAAACCACTGTTTGTGGAAGAGAATTCCACATCCTTACTGCTCTTACCGTAAAGAACCCTCTACGCCGTTTAAGGTTAAACCGCATTTCTTCTAGTTTTAGAGAATGGCTGCGTGTCTTCGTGTGCTCCCTTGCATGAAATAGTTTTGTTCCTATTGTGGGGTCACCAGTACAGTATTTGTACATTGAAATCATATCCCCTTTCAACCGTCTCTTCTCCAGGGATAATAAGTTCAGTGCTTGTAATCTTTCCTCATAACTAAGGTCCTCCAACCCCTTGATTAGCTTTGTTGCCAATCTCTGAACCCTTTCCAGTTCCAGGACATCCTTTCTGAGGACAGGTGCCCAAAACTAGACAGCATACTCCAGGTGTGGCCTCATCAGAGACTTGTAGAGTGGGAGAATTATTGATTTATCCCTGGAGTTAATCCCTTTCTTGATGCATGCCAATATTTTGTTAGCTTTGCTTGCAGCAGCTTGGCATTGCATGCCATTGCTGAGTCTGTTCTCTACTAGGACCCCTAGGTCCTTTTTCATCCTAGATTCCCCCAGAGGCTCTCCCCCTAGTGAGTAGTTTGCATTCATATTCTTGGTACCCAAATGCCTTATTTTACATTTTTCTAAGTTAAACCTCATTTGCCACTTATTTGCCACCCCGTTAATTTGATCAGATCTTCTTGCAAGGTTTTCACATCCTGTGGAGAAATTATTGCCCTGCTTAGATTGGTATCATCTGCAAATATTGAGATTGAGCTGTCAACTCCATCCTCCAGATCGTTTATGAATAAATTGAATAGGATTGGTCCCAGGACAGATCCCTGGGGAACCCCACTTTCCACACCACACCATTCCGAGTATTCCCCATGTATCCCCACCCTCTGGACTCGCCCCTGTAACCAGTTTTCAATCCATGTACTCACCCTTTGATCCATGCCGACAGACCTTAGTTTGTACAGTAAGCGTTTATGGGGAACTGTATCAAATTCTTTTGCAAAATCTAGATACACCACGTCTACATGCCTTCCTTTATCTAGATGGCAGCTCACCTCCTCATAGAAGGTTAATAGATTGGTTTGGCAAGAATGATTCTTCATGAAACCGTGCTGATTACCGCTAATGATGACGTTTTCATTACAATAATCTTGTATATAATCCCTTATTATTCCCTCCAAGAACTTGCATATTATTGATGTTAAGCTAACAGGCCTGTAGTTCCCAGGGATATATCTTGGTCCTTTTTTATCTATTGGTGCTACATTGGCTTTTCTCCAATCAGCTGGTATCATACCAGTCAGTAGACTGTTCTTAAAAATTAGGTACAATGGTCTGGCAATTTCTTGACTGAGTTCTTTAAGGACCCTTTAAGGACGAGCCATCTGGTCCCGGTGACTTATTAACGTTAAGTTTTTCAAGTCTATTTCTAATTTTATCCTCAATTAGCCATGAGGGTGCTTCCTGTGACATGTCGTGAGGACCAACATTGTGGTTTTGGATACTTGAGCCCCCCGTTTCCTTCATGAATATTGAGGAGAAAAATATGTTTAACACCTTTGCCATCTCTCCATCCTTTGTAAACAGATTCCCTTTATCATTCTATATGGGGCCAATATGATCTGACTCTCTTACTATTTATATACTTAAAGAATTTCTTGGGATTTGTTTTACTCTCCTCTGCTATGTGTTTCATGTTCTATCTTAGCCGCCCTGATTGCACCCTTACATTCCTTATACCTTATACCTTATAAGGTACCATATAAGGTATACCTTATACCTTATATGGTATACCATACCTTATAAAGATAGAATGCTGACAGAGACCCATCAACCTTGTATTTTTTGAAGGCCTTCTCCTTTGCTTTTATATGTGCTTTTACGTCCAAGTTAAGCCACCCTGGTCTGTTATTAGCTCTTTTAAATTTATTTCCCATTGGGATACACTGGCTAATACCTTTGTTTAGTATGTCTTTGAAGCACTCACATTTTTCCTCTGCGTTCATTGTTCCTAGAATTATATCCCAACTAACATCTTCCAGCAAGGAGCATAGTTTATGGAAGTTGGCACTCTTAAAATTCAGTGTCTTTGTGTTCCCCTTATGTTTCCTATTTGTGTAATTTATACTGAAACTAATTGACCTGTGATCGCTATTTCCTAGATTGCCCCTTACTTCCACATCTGTGATCAGATCTGTGTTGTTAGTAACCAGAAGGTCTAATAATGCTTTTTTTCGTGTTGGTGCATTCACCATCTGACCCATGAAATTGTCCTGCAGGACAATTAGGAAATGGCGAGCCTTAGCTGAGTGCGCAGTACCTCTGCCCAGTCTATATCTGGATAATTAAAATCCCCCATTATACTGACACTTCCCATCTTTGCCACTATTGCAAATTGTGATAGGAGGTCTGCCTCCCCTTTTACCTCTGGTTAGGGGGCCTATAGCATATTCTCAGTATTACTTTCCCCTTGGTATCTTCCCTTTGTAGCTCTACCCATAAGGATTCAACCTCCTCCCTTGATCCACTAGTAATGTCATCCCTTACATTTACTTGTACATCATTTCTATATACAGGCATACCCTTCCCCCTTTTTTGCCCTCCCTATCCCTGCGATATAGGGAATACCCCTGAATGGTAGCCAGCCAATCATGACAGCTGTTGAAACAAGTCTCTGAAATTCCCACAAAATCAAATTCCTCCTCATACAGTAGCAGCTCTAGTTCTCCCATCTTGTCCACCAGACTCCTGGCATTAGTGAACAAGCCACGTAGTTTTGTCCGGACGCCTACTGTTTCCTTGTTGGGTATTCCTTGGTTGCATATAGGACTTGTTACACTACTTACCTCTGGTTTAGGTTCTTTATTCGGCCTACCACAGCTATTTCTAAGTCTGGACCCTCCCCCCCACTGCCTAGTTTAAAAGGCCCCCTCTATCTTGTCGGCCATCCTCAATCCCAGACGGTCTGCACCTTTCACAGGTGCAGTCCGTCCCTTCTAAAGAGTTCGTAATCGATTGAGAAGTCAGCCCAGTTCTCCAGGAACCCAAACACCTCCTTTCTACACCAGCTCCTCAGCCACTTGTTAACTTTCCTGATCTCCTGCTGCCTCTCTGGTGTGGCTCGAGGTACCGGTAGTATTTCTGAGAATACTACCTTGGAGGTCAATTTTGCTCCTAGGTCCCTAAAATCTTTTTTAGGATACTCCACCTTCCTCTAACTTTGTCATTGGTGCCAACATGCACCATGACAGCCGGGTCTTCCCCTACCCCTCCCAGTAATCTTTCCACCAGATCCGTGATGTGCCGAACCTGAGCGCCCGGTAAACAGCATACAGTTGCAGCACCCTGCTGCACGGCCCAATCTTGGCTTCTAGCTAGGGGTTCTCCTGACACCCTGATAGGAGCAAAACCTGACTCCTGGATTGCGACCTCCTGTCTCCGAGCTTCTAGCTGGGGCACATCTGACCCCTGAGTGAGACCTCCTGTCTCTTGACTCCTGGCTGGAATACCTCTGGTCCCTGGGTGAGACCTTTTGACTCTTGACTCCTGGCTGGGGCATCTCTGGCCCATGGATGAGACCTCCTTTCTCCCACACTGGGAGATGTCTCCAAACTGGGCACCCTGAGCTATTCTCAGGCTTGAGTGTATAACGATCCTGCACACTTGTGTATTCAGACAGGCTGCAGGCACCTGGTAAAATCCAGACACAGGATTGAAAGTTCCGATCCATAACTACAGAATTCGGAACTTCAGAAATCAACGCTCAGAAACGACAGTCCAGAACCTCGCATTAGCCCTCAATGCGAGTCCTGTGCCATATTCTCCTCCATTTTCAAAGGGACTTGCTCTGTCATAATATATATATATATATATATATATATATATATATATATACTGTATATATTATAAGAAAAGACTATAAGATAAGATAAGGACCATCTATACCTGTAACAGTTTGCCCAAACCTGCCGGCAGGACTTTAGCACTGTAAGTAAAGAGTTAATGCAACTATTTACTGATGTAGTCATGACATAGAATTGAGAGGATGGGGCAAAGACCGCTGTGGTTCTAGTGTACACGGTTAAATGTGTTTATCCATATCTTCATGGAAGCCAGAATTAACTTATTCATTTTTCAGATCAGTTCTCATTACCTGATGGGTACATACAAAAACCATCCTTTAAGGACTTATTTCTTCAAAAAAGTGCCAATGTTTCATGTAAAACGAACCTTCCTTATGTTGACATATACTGGATGCTTAATGGAAAGGAAAAGTCAAGCAAGTACAACAAGGAAAAAAAGAAAGCTGGCAAATTGACCTGGATAGAGAGCACATTGGAAATAAGCTTAGAAGAATGGAAAACAGTCTCCAACGTCTCATGCAAATTGCATCCACCCCACAATGTACTGCAAGAAAAGATGACAATTACACGGTCAATTGGTACGTTGGCTTGAAAGGCTCAATTGAGCGCGCTCTACTATAGATTAATGTGATTTGAATATCATCTTATCCTTTATAAAATATTACAAACAAAAACAGAAAACACACATGTAATATTTGTATTAGTAATTATAGACAATTATATTACACATTTTATTTGTATTAGTAATTATAACCAATTATATTGGTGTTTCATATTGTTTTGTAAAGCCCAATTCTAAGCATGAGAACTCACTAGGTTTAGAGCAGTTAATATGCTTACAGTGTATTTTCAATTTTGCAACAAAACGGGGATAATATATACTTTATAAATGTTATTGTTCCCATTCCTGTAGTATGCGAAAAGGTAATATGCAAAAAATAGAAAGTGTTACACAGTTATTGTCTCCCTTGTGCAAAAGGCTATATGGGAACCTATTTTTAAAAATTGTAAAGCACATGAAGTAGTAAAGAGTTTTTTTTTTTGCCATGGTGAGTATCCAGTCAGCTTTTATGTTTTGTTTGAATTTGATTGGTCACTATAGTCAGGTTCTTCACCTTTATGGCAAACATTCTTTAATAATAGGACCCTAGGAAATTGATAGGCCAGTTACATAATTGTTCATAAATATAATTTACACATTGTAACATCTATTAATACATTATAGATCCAAGTGTGATAAAAGCACCAAGAGTATACATACTTGTAACCAATGCCGAGAATGAATCAGAAGAAGGCCAGCTGAGTATAATCTGTCTTGTGAAAGAATTTTATCCAGAAGAAATTTTTGTAACCTGGAATGTCAATGACACCATAACCAAGGAGGATGTTCCAAACTCAGAAGACGTCTCATGTGACCATAGAGGCCAACAATGCTCATTTGTCAGTCATTTGTCCATTTCAAAAGAAGACTGGGTTGCAGGAAGGATTTACATGTGTCAAGTGGCTCATATCTCCTCTGAACTCTACTACATTAAAAATATCAGCAATTCTAATGGTGAAACTACACACCCAAGTATGTGTTATTTCAAATGAATCAACAACCTGTGTACAAATACTTTACTCGTGGTTTTATATACTATATTAAATGTAAAAAAATCTGACAAGCTCTGTTTTTTTCTGCCTCTGTTTGATCCCATTACTCACAATGATTATATGTGATCATAACATAAATTAAAATCAAACTCAATCTGCTAATCAATAAACATTAATTAATATTTTGCTTACTGTTTGCGTATCAGCCTTATTCAATAAATACTTCTTGTACTAATTATAATCAGAATCCATCCTGTACTGAACTAAATTAAGCAGAGTTGATTCTGATTGGCTGCTGTCAGTTAATAAGCATCAAAACATACAATTAAATTCTCATTGGGTTCAGCAAATGGTGAAATTTCAATCACTTATTTGGCATTGCTTGAAACCCCTTTGAGAGGTAATTACAGAAAGAATACGTATCTCTAAAACATATTCTGAATGACTTATGCCAAAAACCTAAACCTAGAAGTTCTTTGCCTAACATTTAATAAGGGTGGGTTCACATTGGTATGCTGCGGTTTGGGCGCAGGACGATTGTATGTGTGTTTTACATGCAGCTTTAGGTGCACTGCCATTGACTTCTATTAGACCATGCATTTTTTAAAAGCATGCAGCAGCAGGACTTTGATATGCTTTCATTAGCTCAGACCACAGAGCAATGGTGTGGACCTGGCCTAATGATGATTCAGTATATTTGTCAATATCAATATTTGCCTATTTGCAATATGACTAAGTTATTAAATAGCCTTAAATAATTACAGTAAATGACATGTAATGGGAAACATACCTACATAGGATTCATTAGTCAAATGAGCTAACGTATAACATATCTGCACACATAACCATGTTAAGGGGGCAAAACATAATTATTACCCATTAACAAACTAACTTCAAGCACAGGTGATAGAAAAGTTTGAGGCACAACTGACTTTCTTTTGTATGCAGTTAAATGTGACTATTTCTTTTACCTCATGGCTATTTAACCAAGGTGAACCAATTCATAAACTCGTGGGCATCATTTATATGTATATTTAAAAAAAATTAAATAGGAATCAACAAAGTAATTATCAATCTGTCCGGGGGTTTTTCTTTTATCACACTTGGATCTATAATGTATTTCATGCAATTCCATTTAAGGGTAATAATGAAATATGGTTATGTTCTACATTCAGAAAAACCTTTGTCAACTGACAATTCTTCTGTCTACTATGATGATGGAGGAGAAGACCTTAACGAGTCAGAAGAAATCACCAATATATGGACGACATCATCAACTTTCATTGCTCTCTTTTTGCTGACAGTAATTTACAGTGGTTGCGTCACTTTTGTAAAGGTAATTATAAATTAATTGTTTTACACTGTACAAAAAACAACTAATAAAGCAATTGTTTAAAATAGATGCATACAGGTATGTCCCTGCTAGGATAAATAGAAAAGAGAAGGCAAATCATCTATTTTCACTGTGAATCTTACAGTTTGAGACGAGTAAGGTGTGCCCAATCCTAGAATGGCCAAATCAGTGGTGCCCTTTATTGAAGTATAAGTGTTATTAGTTTAGAGCGAAACCTCTGAAGCTCACAATTAGTTCAGAGTTGCACCTCATTCCCCAAAGTAGAAATGCATACAGATAATGGGCCGGGTGGGGTCCATATCAGGAGAAAAGAGGAATGTTTGTGGTGCTAATGGGGAAAAGGACAGACTGCCATACAGAATATAAAAACAAAGCAAATTTAATAGTACATCATTAAAAGCAGAGATCACACAACATATAGTGATACAACATAGATAAAAAGCGGCAGTGATAATGTTCTAGGGATACAGTGATTTTACAGAGGTGTGTCCAAGAGTTGTCCCAACATGTTTCGCTGTAGAAATAGCTTCATCAGAGGACAGGTGGTATAACACTGGTAAATAATACAAAGCAAAAAATGAAAAGACATATTAACATATCAGAAAACATAAAAATAGTCAAGAGAACATATCAATATATGTTGCAGGGCAATATAGCAGGTCATAAAAAGTGTTTGCATCAAGTTTTACCCAGTGCACCTCGAATCGGAGCTCAAAATGCACCCCACATAACACGGCCGACAAGTAGGATTGGAAGGTAAATCACAGAGTCTGAAAATGAAAGCAGGGAAAAAAAAACACAGGAGAGGAGAGAATGCGCCACTGTAAATAATAATCATATAGCGGGCTTGTAAAAACAAGCTCCAAATTTACAAATCAATTACTGATTAAAGAGAAAAAAATTTACATTAGAGTTTAGAGTGTATCAAATGATACACCTGGAGCCATAGTGCCAGTAATAGATCTGGACAAATCCCAGCTGTAGAAAGAGTGGAGAGGCACAAGGGCATCAGCATGTGATATGTAAACAGAAAAAAAAATGAAAAAAGGTCTCAATATACCACAAAATGAAAAATAAACCAATGAGTGAATAAAAAACAGTAAGCATGTGTGTGTCAAACAGCACAGTGTGGGAAACTGGCATCTGACATAGGCATAAGGCCGGATCACTATTGCATTGCGGAGGGGAACACACAAGCACAGATTAATTCAGAGCATAGATGAAATGAAACAGGGAGACTGATTAGATTGGCTGAGAAGGAGGTGTGGGACACTGGGATCTGACATTGGCATAAGGCCCAGTCCCTAATACATACGCAGGGTCGGCAAAATAATTGAGTATAATACAATATGAGCAGTACATGTGGTAGGCTGCAGCCACAATGGAAGGACAGGGAACAGGCCGCGAGTCAGCCGCAGCAGTGCAAAAAAAACCACGGAGTCATCACATGTATATACATCAGTCTCCCATAGAAGTGCATGTAGCAAAGGCCACAAATGTCCCAGACAGCCCGCCCAACCAGCTATATAGAGCATATGAGGGCCAAAAACGATAGACAAAAAGGAGGAAAGGAAATCAAACGTAGATGCATACCATACAAAATGGCACTTCAGGTACAGCTCCTAGGGCCTGCTCGCTGCATGACATTCTCACCCTCCCTTTAAAGAAAAATAGGGAGGGAGGGGCAGGTCACGCGCACGAGATGGCGTGAAAAGGCATCGCGCAGGGGAAAGATATACGTTGCAAATGAAATGAGTCCAAGACTACATTGCCCAGAGGGCATAGCACTATATCGTTGCCAGGCGGTCGTATGGGGCGCAAGATGAGCCAATCGAAACATCAGATTGAGACGGTGGAAAAATATTGAAAGAAAGGGAATAAACAGAGAAAAGGAAGAAAGGGGTGGGAAGGAAAAGAGAAAGAAAACGGGAGAAGAAAGGGTGAATAGAAACATAAAGAAGAGGAGAATGCCACTCAATCAGCAATCTAGGGAAACAATGAATACAAACACTAAAACAGCCTGCGAAAGTGCCCCAGCGCTCACAGTCACATAGGTATCCATTATACATGTCAGTATTACTTTAAACATTACAAGGCAAATAACACCTGAACGAAAATAATGAAAAGCAATATTGAAGATAAATGATAACTTAAAGATGAAGTATGCAAAATAAATCAAAAAATAAAATAATTTAGAGGTTATAGATGGGTAAAAAGGAGAGAATTTTATATTTCAAAAAAGAAAGGAATGTGAATTGACAAGACCCAGATCAATAGGTGTCTCAATAGGGGGTGGGGAGGGGAAAGAGGGGGAGGGAAAAAAAAAAGGTACACACATGGCAGTCAGTGAGGACTTAAAGAAAAGGTCTAAAACTGACAAAGTCATTAAGACCGGGAAAGGTGGCGGCTCTATGCTCCCACAGGGTGTAAAACTGTACTTGTGCTAGAGTCCTCAAAGACTTCTGACGTGAAACAGTATATG
>BLSH010528720.1:286761-305173 GCA_018402905.1 Glandirana rugosa
CTCGGCTATTTGTCGAAAGGACACAATGTGACACTGGTCGGCACTAACCAGTGCCGACTAGTGTACCACAGTGTAACACAGGAAAGCCGTTTATCGGCTTTCCTGTACTCAGGTCTGCAGACCTGAGGAGTGGAGAGCCGATCGGCTGCTCTCCTGACAGGGAGGGTTTGTGCTGGTGGTTTATCAGCACAGCCCCCCCTCGGATCGCCACACTAGACCACCAGTGAGCCTGCTCAGGGACCACCAGCAATGTCCCCACCCAGGACCACCATGGAGCCGACCAGGGACCACCAGGGAGCCGATCTGGACCAGCAGGGAGACCACCCTAGACCACCAGGTAAGGGGCATAGTGCCCAATATGAATGGCACTTAGTGCCACCTTCAGATGCCACCCTAGACCACCAGGGAATGGGCCCCTTTCAGTACATATGCCCACCAGTGCCCACCAGTGCCCATATCAGTGTGTACCAGTGCCCCTATCAGTGCATACCAGTGCCACATATCAGTGCCCACCAGTGCCACCTACTAGTGCCCACCTATCAGTGCCCATCAGTGCCACCTATCAGTGCCCAGTGCTGCCTATGAGTGCCAATCAGTGCTGTCAGTGTCCGTCAGTGCTGCATATCAGTGCACGTCAGTGTTGCATATAAGTGCCCATCAGTGCTGCTTATCAGTGCCACCTAACAGTGCTCATCATTGCTGCATATAAGTGCCTCATCATCAGTGCCACCTCATCAGTGCCACCTCACCAGTGCCAATCAGTACTGCGACATCAGTGCCCGTCAGTGTAGCCTCATCAGTGCCCATCAGTGGTGGGTTTTTTTTCAAAATTTTCGGTATTTTTTTGTTTATAGGGCAAAAAATAAAAACCGCAGGGGTGATCAAATACCACCAAAAGAAAGCTCTATTTGTGGGAACAAAATGATAAAAACTTTGGGTAAAGCGTTGCACGACCGCGCA
This sequence comes from Glandirana rugosa, assembly GCA_018402905.1. Classification (NCBI taxonomy): domain Eukaryota; kingdom Metazoa; phylum Chordata; class Amphibia; order Anura; family Ranidae; genus Glandirana; species Glandirana rugosa. Next base: position 287,722 of record BLSH010528720.1, read on the forward strand.
ATTCTCATTCAGAACGCAACAGCACTGAAAGCTGAAAATTGGTCTAGTAGGAAAGTGTTCTAAGTGCATAGTATTGAAGTGGTTAATATTACAATTGTACTTATATGGTAACAAGGGGCATAACATAGTCTAATTCTAATCAGGATTTGAAAGACATGTAATTAAAACATTATTAGTGCCGTGTGCACAATGAGTGCAGTATGCAATACACAGGCAAACATACAAAATAGAATACAATTATCTACAGAATTTACACATTTCCTTTACATTGTGGCATGCATTTGTATTCAGCCCCCTTTACTCGGATACCCCTAATTAAAATCTAGTGGAACCAATTGCCCTCAGAAGTCACCTAATTAGATGCTATAGCTGATTGATGGCTACAGCGCGGTTCTGCTTTGCAGGGGCGCCGTCAATAGATGTCCTCCCCCAGGCTCGCTCTGGCAGCCAACGGTGGCGCACACATGAGCTCTTTTTTTGTTTATAGCTCAAAAAATAAAAACCGCAGAGGTGATCAAATACCACCAAAAGAAAGCTCTATTTGTGGGAAAAAAGGACATCGATTTTGTTTGGGTACAACTGCCGTGCAATTGTCATTGAAAGAGTGACAGCGCTGAAAATTGAAAATTGGTCTGGGCAGGAGGGGGTTTAAGTGCCCAGTAAGAAAGTGGTTAGTAAATAGAGTCCACCTGTGTGTAATTTTAATCTCAGTATAAATAAAGCTGTTCTGTGAAGCCCTCAGAGGTTTGTTAGAGAACCTTAGTGAACAAATGCCTCATGAAGGCCAAGGGACATACCAGACAGGTCGGGGATAAAGTTGTGGAGAAGTTTAACTAGTTCCACACTGCCTACCGCATATTTACGGCGGCAGTGTGGACGATGGCCGCGAATTGCCGTAAAAAGGCGGCGATCTGCGGTGTCCGCCGGCGAGCCGCGATGAGCGGCCACAGGCAAAGAACGGGGAACCGCCGATGTAAACACGGTGGTTCCCCATTCTGACAGTGCGGGCATGGGAGATCTACTGATCCCTGTCACTGGGATCAGTTAGATCTCTCATGCCCATGGTAGCCCAACCCCCCCACAGTAAGAACACACCCAGGGAACACAGTTAACCCCTATATCTCCCCCTGCAGGTTAACCCCTTCACTGCCAATGACATTTATACAGTAATCAGTGGACATTTAAATTTCTGATCCCTGAATAAATGTCATTGGTCCCAAAAAAGTGTCAAAAATGTCCGACATGTCCGCTGCAATATCGCAGTACCGCTAAAAATCGCAGATCGCCGCCATTACTAGTAAAAAAGAAAAAAAATAAAAACCCCAGAAATGAATTCTCACCATCCGTAAACGCGGCCATTTTTGCGCAAACCAATCAATAAACGCCGATTGCAATTTTTTTATGAGGAAGAATATAAATCGGCCAAAACCGGTGAAAAAAATGTCTTTTTATATTTTTTTTTTTGGATTTGAATTTTAGCAAAAAGTAAGAAATTTAGGTTTTTTTGCAAAATGGTCGCACTTTTTTGTTTATAGCGGCGATCAGAAATGATGCAGAGGCGATCAAATACCACCAAAAGAAAGCTCTATTTGTGGGAAAAAAAGGACACAAATTTTGTTTGGGTACAACGTTGCACGACCGCACAATTGTCAGTTAAAGCGACGCAGTGCCGAATCGCAAAAAGTGCTCTGGTCCTAAAGTGTGAAATTCTTCCGGAGGTGAAGTGGTTAGATTATAAAAAAACATCCCAAGCTTTGAACATCTCATGGAGCACTGTTCAATCCATCATCCGAAAATGGAAATAGTATGGCACTGGAAATCTACCAAGACATGGACGTCCACCTAAACTGACAGGCCAGGCAAGGAGATCATTAATCAGAGAAGCAGCCAAGAGGTCCATGGTAACTCTGGAGGAGCTGCAGAGATCCACAGCTCAGGTGGGAGAATCTGTCCACAGGATAACTATTAGTTATGCACTCCACAAATCTGGCCTTTATGGAAGAATGGCAAGAAGGAAGCCATTGTTGAAAGAGAGCCATAAGAAGTCCCGTTTGCAGTTTGTGAGAAGCCATGGGGGGGGGGGGGGGACACAGCAAACATGTAGAAGAAGGTGCTCTGGTCAGCTGAGACCAAAATTGAACTTTTTGGCCTAAAAGCAAGACGCTATGTGTGGCAGAAACCTAACACTGCACATCATCCTGAACACACCACCCCCACCATGAAGCATGGTGGTGGCAGCATCATGTTGTGGGCATGCTTTTCTTCAGCAGGGATAGGGAAGGTGGTCAGAGTTGATGGGAAGATAGATGGAACAAAATACAAGGCAATCTTAGAAAAAAACCTGTTGAAGTCTGCAAAAGACTTGAGACTGGGGCAGAGGTTCACCTTCCAGCAGGACAATGACCCTAAACATACAGACAGAGCTTTAATGGAATGGTTTAGATCAAAGCATATTCATGTGTTAGAATGGTCCAGTCAAAGTAAAGACCTGAATCCAATTGAGAATCTGTAGCAAGACTTGAAAATTGCTGCTCACAGACGCTCTCTATCCAATCTGACAGACCTGGAGCTATTTTGCAAAGAAGAATAGGCAAAACTTTTACTCTCTAGATGTGCAAAGCTGGTAGACACATACCCAAAAAGACTTGCAGCTGTAATTGCAGCAAAAAGGGGGTTCTACAGAGTATTTACTCAGGGGGGCTGAATACAAATGCAAGCCACACTTTTAAGATATTTATTTGTGAAATAAATTGAAAACCATTGATCATTTTCCTTCCACTTCACAATTATGTGCCACTTTGTGTTGGTCTATTACATAAAATCCCAATAAAATGCATTTACGTTTTTGGTTGTAACATGACTAAATGTGGAAAATGTCAAGGGGTATGAATACTTTTTCAAGGCACTGTATGTCCACACAAAGTCCATGACTACATATTCTATTCAAAGTTGTACATGATTTTATAGGATGTGGACATATAGCACACAGTCTGGGCTTCTCTCCCGTTATAAACTTGGATAGGTAGTGAGTAGTTGTAGGATACTCCAGTAACCCTTAGTAACAATTTGAGGACACTGAACTTTCCCCTGTAGAACTGTAGCCAAAGTCCTTGCACAAGTAAATAATGGACTGAGCTTTGTAGTAGCAACTTGAGTAGACTTAACCTTCCTTTTGCACATCTGAGTAAAGTCATTTCACTAAGAATTAAATAGGCTGAACTGTTCAGGACACCATACACAATGCCCCCTTTAAACCTGTTGACTCTAGCATAAGAGGGAAGGCAACAGCACACAGACTCTAGGATCTCTCTTACCAATCTGTACTCACTACTGTCCTTGGAAAATTGTTTGCTTCCTTCCAATAGCCTTCAGACATGTTCACCCCATAATACCAGCCTAGATCCTCAGATGACAGCCCTACAGTCAACTTCAGCAACTCTCAGAAAAGTAGACCTCCATCTAGCTTCACAGAGGCCTTGATAACCCACCCCAATAGACTGTGATCTCCTCCGCAGGGAAAAAAGCCAGGCTGCTTCAAGTCTCAGAGTATTTATACAGACTACCAGTCACCATCTGGGTATCTCTCCCAAGGGATTGGCCAGGGCTGCATAAATTATTAGCTGCTGATTAGGCTCGTCCTGCCCACTAACTTGCAGTACATTTCTGGACAACCAGGGGAAAGCAGTCAGTCCTGCAGCCACTGAAAAACAGAACAGACCAGCACAATCAAACACAGCCACACTGATTCCAGTGAGTCAGAAGGAAATTTGCCTAATGATGAAATGCAGCTCCACTGGATACATCAAGCCAGAACTAAATTTACCTAATCCTAGCACCTATCTAGGAGGGTGCTATATTAGCATAACTTAGAACTATTTTTACTTCAGGGCTTATACTACAACCTTTTCAATGGTGGCTCAACAAAGGGTTTCAAAGAACAGGAATTTTTTTGTCACATAAAGGTATGTGTTGGATATTTTTTTTAAACTTAGCACCAACCACCCCTCAATGAACTCCTCAGATTAATTCAATTGCACTCCTTTCTCCAACAGTTAATACCCCTACGTAAATCAAGGCTTGGCTGTATGACAGTTGAGACTTATGCAAGAACATTAGATATGTCAAGTGTCATGCTACCACGGTATATAACATGTTATCTTTCCAAAATCTCCATAAATACATCTGTAATAGAAAAAAAATAATATGTTTCAGTTCCTCTAAATGTTTAAAAAGCTGCTCATCAAAGGGTAATCTAATCAATATATGGTGGTCCTGCCATAAAATCCATAGATTCTGGATGTGAGTATATTTTTTAACAATATATTGATTAAGATCAATCTCAAAAAGTCAGCCTTAGATGTGTTCCCAGTTATTCCCAGGGTATTCCCAGGGTATATTCCTAGAATAGTAGACTCATATATTCTTGGCAATGAAGAAAAGCAATTGCTTGATGCTGGCAGAAAGCAGTGCCTCTAGGTATACTGTACAGTTGTGTTCAAAATAATAGCAGTCCAACATCACAAACCAGATCAATCACTGTTTTTGGTATAATTTATATCTTTACATGGTAAATAATTTACTAGAAGGCGTAGTAGAGTAATAGAAAACCAACAGACCCAACAGTCATGACATTCATGCTGCTGATTCTGTGTAATTGAATCATTAATTGAAAGTGGCTTGTTCAAAATAATAGCAGTAGGGAGTTCAATTAGTGAGGTCATTCAGTGTGTGAAAAAACAGGTGTCAAAAAGGTGGCCCTTATTTAAGGATGAAGGCAGCATATGCTGTACATACTGGGTATAGTGCATTATTCTCTGAAAATCTGACTAAAATGGGTCTTTGCAGACGTTGTTCAGAAAAACAGCATACATTGATTTAAAGGTTGAATGGAGAGGGGAAAACATATAAAGAGGTGCAGAAACTGATAGGCTGCTCAGCTAAAATTATCTCAAATGCTTTAAAATGGCAACCAAAACCAAAATGACCTGGAAGAAAACTGCCAATCGAATGAAAGGAAGAATAGCCAAAATATCAAATATCAGCCAGTGATCAGCTCCAGGGTGATCAAAGGTCTGAAGTTACCTGTGAGTACTGTAACAATTAGAAGACGCCTATGTGAAGCCACGCTATCAGTAAGAAGTCCTCACAAAGTCCCATTGTTGAAAAAACGACATGTGCTGTTACAATTTTCCAAAGAACACATTGACTGGTCTAAAGAGAAATGGAACAACATTTTGTAGACTGATGAAAGCAAGATTTTTTTTTGGTCTAGGGGCCACAGACAGTTTGTCAGAAGACCCCAAACACTGAATTCAAGCCACAGTAAACTGTGAAGACAGTGAAGCATGGTGGCGCAAGCATTGTTATATGGGGATATTTCTCATACTATGGTGTTGGGCCTATTTATCACATACCAAAGTTCATGGGTCAGTTTGAATACCTCAAAATACTTGAAGAGGTCCTGTTGCCTTATCCTGAAGAGGAAATGCCTTTGAAATGGGTGTTTCAACAAGACAATGACCAAGTGAGTAGCATTTTGGTTCCATACCAACAAGATTAATGTTATGGAGTGGTCCAATCCCTGAACCTCAATCCAATAGAAAACTTGTGGGGTGCCATCAAAAATGCTGTTTCTGAGGTAAAGCCAAGAAATGCAGAGGAATTGTGGAATGTAGTGCAATCATCCTAGGCTGGAATACCTGTTCACAGGTGCCAGAAGTTGGTTGACACAGATGTAAAGCAGTTCTCAGAAACAGTGCTTATACAACTAAATATCAGTTCAGTGGTTCACAGAAAAGCTAAATCTTCAAGTATTTTTCAGTTTATACTGCAAATGTTTGTGTTTGTAAAGTAAAATGCAGACACTGCTATTTTTTTGGAAAAACCTAATATTCCTTTATCTTCACTTTCTGTAAAGTAATAAATTTGAAACATTTTATGATTTGGAATAGACTGTACAGTGTCCTCAATGCATTTGCATGCATGGAAATAAAAGCTATTATTAGGATTTTGAGCTTTACTCACTTTTTTATACACACTGCTATTATTTTTTGCACAACTGTACGTAGGTAAACATGAACTCAAGCATACTGAATACTTCACAAACTAAATTTGAACTAACGTTGAACCCAATGATCCAATACAGCTCCACCAAGTATCTTCTATCGCAAAACACCTGCAGCAGAGCTCTCATTCCCTCACCTTTCTTTCTCCCCCATCTTTCCCTCTGACATTATTTTTCTTTACCTGTTACTGCCTTTCTTAGTTGAATCCACTCCATCTCTTTCAAGTTCTTTATGCTGAATCACAAGAAACAGGGCACCTCTGATAGTATCAGAGAGTATATTTTCAACAAACATTCAGAATGTGGCTCACCAAGGAGAGTGGCAGAGAGCCATGAATGTGTAATTATAGCAGACATGCTTGATATTAGAGGCTAGCAATGAGTGGTTATGTTGTTGAATAGGATAAAAAAGTATCTAAGTGTATCCATATAAAACTATCGCACTTACATGGAAAGACTGACCTAATTAAGTGGCAGGGTAAAATGCAACATCACAGCAAAAACACTTTGGTACCTCCTACCAGCATCTGATCACCGCAATACGCCATGCCAGAATACTGATTGCCACACTATACCATACCATCACCATAGTTACATAGTTGGTGAAGTTGAAAAAAAAACACAAGTCCATCAAGTCCAACCTGTGTGTGTGCTTTTATGTCAGTATTACATTGTATATCATTCTATGTCGTGGTCCTTTAGGTGCCCATCTAATAGGTTTTTGAAATTATCTATGCTCCACACTGAAACCACTGCTTGTGGAAGCGAATTCCACATTATTACTGCTCTTACCGCAAAGAACCCTCTACGCGTTTTAAGGATAAACCATTTTAGTGAATGGCTGCGTGTCTTTTTATGCTCCCTTGCATGGAAAAGTTTTATCCCTATTGTGGGGTCCCCAGTACAGTATTTTTACATTGAAATCATATCCCCTCTCAAGCGTCTCTTCTCCAGAGAGAATAAGTTCAGTGCTCATAATTTTTCCTCATAACTAAGGTCCTTCGGCCCCTTAGTTAGCTTTGTTGCCCTTCTCTGGACCCTCTCAATTTCAGAACATCCTTCCTGAGGACTGGAGCCAAGAACTGGACGGCATACTCCAGGTGCTGCCAGACCAGAGTCTTTTAGAGTGGCAGAATTATTGTTTTATCTCTGAAGTTAATTTCCTTTTTAATGCATGCCAATATGTTGTTGGCTTTGCTTGCAGCAGCTTGGCATTGCATGATGACCAAAAAGACCCCCAGGTCCTTTTCCATCCTAGATTCCCCCAGAGGATCTCCCCCTAGTGAGTAGATTACATTCATATTTTTGGCACCCAAATCCAGTATTTAAATTTTTTCTATATTAAACCCATTTGCCATGTATTTGCCCACCCTATTAATTTGTTCAGATCCCCTTGCAAGGTTTCCACATCCTGTGGAGAAATGATTGCCCTGCTTAGCTTGGTATCATCTGCAAACACTGAGATTGAGCTGATTATCCCATCCTCCAGATCGTTTATGAATAAATTAAATAGGATTGGTCCCAGGACAGAACCTTGGGGAACCCCACTTTCACACCGGACCACTCCATGTACTCCCCATTTATCCCCACCCTCTGGACTCACCCCTGCAGCCAGTTTTCAATCCATGTAGTGACCCTTTGGTCCATGCTTACAGACCTTAGTTTGTACAGTAAACGTTTGTGGGAAACTGTATCGAATGCCTTTAAAATTCAGATACACCCCGTCTACAGGCCTTCCTTTATCTAGATGGCAGCTCACCTCCTCATAGAAGGTTAATAGATTGGTTTGGCAAGAACGATTCTTCATGAATCCATGCTGATTATTGCTAATGATACAGTTTTCGTATATAATCCCTTATCATCCCCTCCAAGAGCTTGCCTACTATTGATGTTAGGCTAACTGGTCTGTAGTTCCCAGGGATATATCTTGGTCCTTTTTAAAATATTGGTGTTACATTGGCTTTTCTCCAATCAGCTGGTACCATAGCAGTCAGTAGACTGTCCTTAAAAATTAGGAACAATGGTCTGGCAATTTCTTGACTGTTTTCCTTAACCACATGACCACTGGGCTCTTAAACCCCCTTCCTAACCAGAACAATTTTCAGCTTTCAGTGCTCTCACATTTTGAATGACAATTACTCAGTCATACTGCACTGTACCCATATTACATTTTTGTCATGTTTTTCACACAAATAGAGTTTTCTTTTGGTGGTATTTAATCACCATTGGGGTTTTTATTTTTTGCACTATAAACAGAAAACCGAACATTTTGTAAAACAATGCATTTTTCTTTGTTTGTGTTATAAAATTTAGCAAATTAGTAGTTTTACTTCATAAATTTTGGCCAAAATTTATACTGCTACATATCTTTGGTAAAAATAACCCAAATACGTGTATATTATTTGCTCTTTGTGAAAGTTATAGAGTCCACAAACTATGGTGTCAATCACTGAAAGTTGATCACACCTGATGTACTGACAGTCTATCTCATTTCTTGAGACCCTAACAAGCCAGTAAAGTACAAATATGACCCCTTTTTGGAAAGTAGACAGTCCAAAGTATTTAGTAAGAGGCATGGCGAGTTTTTTGAAGTTGTAATGTTTTCCCAAAATTCTTTGAAAAATGAAGATTTTTTTTTCTGTTTTTTTTTCACAAAATTGTCATATTAACAGGTTATTTCTCACACCCAGCATTTGCATACCACATATTACACCCCAAAACACATTCTACTACTCCTGAGTATATCGATACCCTTTGTATGCACCTTTTACACAGCGTGGCCACATACAGAGGCCCAACATGCAGGGAGCACCATCAGGCATTCTAGGAGCATAAATTACACATCTAATTTCCTGACTACCTCTTGCACTTTTGAAGGTCTTGGAGCACCAGGACAATGGAAACGCCCACAAAATGACCCCATTTTGGAAAGTAAACACCCCAACGTATATTCTAGGAGGCATAATGAGTCTTTTGAACATGTCATTTTTTCCACAAGTTTTTGGAAAATGTGGAAAGAAAATGAAAACGCATTTTTTTTTTACACAAAGGTGTCTGTTTATACAATATTTCTAACACACAGCATGTTCATAGCAAAAATTACACCCCAAAATATATTCTGCTACTCTTTCTGAGTATGGCGATACCATTTTTTTGACACTTTTTTTAAATATTGCCTGTGCCATGAGCAACACAGGAATGGCAAAGGGAGATTAGTGCCCTGAATGCATGGCTAAAGACCAGGTGTAAGGAGGAGGGCTTTGTGTTTTTAGAGCACTGGGTGGACTTTTCATTGGGGTGCAACCTATATGCTAAAGATGGTTTGCACCTAAATGGAAGGGGGTCTGTTGTGCTGGGGGAGAGGATTATGGGAAGGCTGGAGGAGTATTTAAACTAGGATTGAGGGGGGAGGGTGCATTAGATTATAATGGGGTAGACAGGTCCGACAGGGGTGAGCCCCTATTGGTGGGTGGAATGGGGAAAGATGGGGGGAGGGCTATGGAAGATGATATGAAGGTTCCCATGTTACAATCAACCATTGGAAATGCCACTGTTTGTACTAAAATTAAGCAACATACATGTGCAAAATGTGACAGTGAATTAAAGTGTTTGTTCACCAATGCCAGGAGTCTGCCAAGAAAAATAGGTGAGTTGGAAGCTCTGGTGCATGAGGAGAACTATGATTTGATTGGTATAGCTGAATCTTGGCTTCATTCTTCACATGACTGGGCTATTAATATTCCTTGGCTATGCTCTCTTTCGGAAAGACAGGGTAAAACAGAAGGGTGGGGGTGTCTGTCTCTATGTGATAAGTGATCTCAAAGTGAGTGTGAATGAGGACCTATTTGATGGAAGAATTGAGCTCTGTCATTTCAAAGCCATTGTATATAATTTTAGGGACTCCTTAATGACTGGAATAGTACCACTGGATTGGCGTAGGGCCAATGTGGTGCCCATATTTAAAAAGGGATCAAAGTCTTTGCCAAGTAACAATAGACCTGTTAGTTTAACTTCTATAGCTGGGAAGTTACTGGAGAGTTTAATAAAAGACCACATAGATGAGTTTTTGTTGGAAAAAAAATGTTTTAAGCAACAGACAGCATGGATTCATGAAAGACAGAAGTTGTCAAACCTGATTTCTTTTTTTGAGGAGTTAAGTAAAACCCTGGATAGAGGGGTGGCTGTGGACGTGGTATACTTGGATTTTGCGAAAGCGTTTGACACCGTTCCCCACACACGGCTAATGTATAAGGTAAAGTCTACAGGCTTGGAAAGATCAGTTTGTAAATGGATAGAAAACTGGCTAAAAGACCGAATTCAGAGAGTAGTGGTTAATGATTCTTATTCTGAATGACCTAAGGTTATCAGTGGTGTACCCCAAGGTTCAGTGTTGGGACCCTTACTTTTCAATATATTTATAAATGATATAGGGTCTGGGATTAAAAGTACCATTTCAGTGTTTGCAGATGACACCAAGCTATGCAGTGGAATAACGTCTTTGCAGGATGTCTCCAACTTACAAGCAGACCTCAATGCACTGTCTAATTGGGCGACTATGTGGCAAATGAGGTTTAATGTTGATAAATGTAAAGTTATGCACTTGGGGGATAAGAATATGCATGCATCGTACATACTAGGGGGAGTACAACTGGGGGAATCCATACTGGAGAAGGATCTGTGGGTTTTGGTAGATCATAAGCTTAATAATGGCATGCAATGACAAGCTGTGGTTTCCAAAGCAAGCAAAATCCTTTCTTGTATTAAGAGAGGTATGGACTCCAGAGATAGAGACATTATTTTCCCCCTGTACAAATCATTAGTAAGACCTCATCTGGAATATGCAGTTCAGTTTTGGGCACCAGTTCTCAAAAAGGATATCAGGGAACTGGAGAAAGTGCAGAGAAGGGCAACCAAACTAATAAAAGGCATGGAGGAGCTTAGCTATGAAGAAAGACTAGAGGAACTGAATTTATTCTCTCTTTGAAGAGGAGATTAAGGGGGGATATGATCAACATGTACAAATATATAAGTGGTCCATATAGTGAACTTGGTGTTGAGTTATTTACTTTAAGGCCATCACATAGGACAAGGGGGCACTCTTTATGTCTAGAAGAAAAAAGATTTCATCTACAAATACGGAAAGGTTTCTTCACTGCTGTGAAAATGTGGAATAGACTCCCTCCAGAGGTGGTTTTGGCGAGCACGGTTGATTGCTTTAAAAAAGGCCTGGATTCTTTCCTTAAGGTAAAAAATATAACTGGGTACTAACATTTTTAGGTAAAGTTGATCCAGGGTGTATCCAATTGCCTCTCAGGGGATCAGGAAGGAATTTTTTTCCCCCGTTATAGCAAATTGTATCATGCTTTGCTGGGGTTTTTTGCCTTCCTCTGAATCAACTGTGGGTGAAGGATTGTATATGGGATTGTTTGGTTATATATAAATTATCATTATTTTTTTTTGGGTTGAACTAAATGGACTTGTGTCTTTTTTCAACCTGACTAACTATGTAAGGACGCAAAAATTCAAAACGAACGGCAGATTGCAAAAAGATAGTAGGACAAACCCTCAAAAATTCTTCAAATATATTAATAGTAAAAAGGTCAGGTCTGAGCATGTAGGCCCTTTACAAAATAATCGAGAGTGCGTGACTGGGGACAAAGAGAAGGCAAACTTATTAAATACATTCTTCAGCTCTGTGTATACAAAGGAGCATGGAGGAGTTCATGTCCAAGATGGGGGTGGTAGTGACACAGCCACAAATGATCCACAATGGCTCAAAAGTGAAATGGTCCAAAAGTGTTTAGACAGAATAAAGGTATATAAAGCACCTGCACCAGATGGCATTCATCCACGGATACTAAAGGAATTGAGCTTTGTAATTTCAAAGCCATTGTATCTAATTTTTAGGGACTCCTTAATGACTGGAATAGTACCAATGGATTGGCGTAGGGTCAATGTGGTGCCCATATTTAAAAAGTGATCAAAGTCTTTACCAAGTAACTATAGACCTGTTAGTTTAACTTCTATATTTGGAAAGATACTGGAGAGTTTAATAAAAGACCACTTAAATGAGTTCTTGTTGGAAAAAATGTTTTAAGTAACAGACAACTTGGATTCATGAAAGACAGAAGTTGTCAAACAAACCTGATTTCTTTTTATGAGGAGGTAAGTAAAACCTTGGACAAAGGGGTGGCTGTGGACGTGGTATACTTGGATTTTGCAAGCGTTGACACCATTCCCCACACACGGCTAATGTGTAAGGTAAAGTCTACAGGCCTGGAAAGATCAGTTTGTAAGTGGATAGAGAACTGGCTAAAATACAGAATTCAGAGAGGAGTGCTTAATGATTCTCACTCTGAATGGTCTAAGGTTAACAGTGGTGTACCCCAAGATTCAGTGTTGGGACCCTTACTTTTCAATATATTTATAAATGATATAGGGTCTGAGATTAAAAGTACCAGTTCAGTGTTCGCAGATGACACCAAGCTATGCAGTGGAATAACGTCCTTACAGGATGTCTCCAATTTACAAGCAGACCTCAATGCACTGTCTAATTGGGCGACTATGTGGCAAATGAGGTTTAATATTAATAAATGTAAAGTTATGCATTTGGGCGCTAAGAATATGCATGCATCGTACATACTAGGGGGAGTACAACTGGGGGAATCCATAATGGAGAAGGATCTGGGGGTTTTGGTAGATCATAAGCTTAATAATGGTATGCAATGCCAAGCTGCGGTTTCCAAAGCAAGCAAAATCCTTTCTTGTATTAAGAGAGGTATGGACTTGAGAGATAGAGACATAATTTTGCCCCTGTACAAATCATTAGTAAGACCTCATCTGGAATATGCAGTTCAGTTTTGGGCACCAGTTCTCAAAAAGGATATCGGGGAACTGAAGAAAGTGCAGAGAAGGGCAACCAAACTAATAAGAGGCATGGAGGAGCTCAGCTATGAGAAAAGATTACAGGAACTGAATTTATTCTCTCTTGAGAAGAGGCGTTTAAGAGGGGATATGATCAACATGTACAAGTATATAAGTGGTCCATATAGCGAACTTGGTGTTGAGTTATTTACTTTGAGGTCATCACAGAGGACAAGGGGGCACTCTTTACGTCTAGAGGAAAAAAGATTTCATCTCCAAATACGGAAAGGTTTCTTCACCGTTAGAGCTGTGAAAATGTGGAATAGTCTTCCCTCAGAAGTAGTTTTGGCCAGCACGGTAGATTGCTTTAAAAAAGGCCTGGATTCTTTCCTTAATGTAAATAATGTAACTGGGTACTAACATTTTTAGGTAAAGATCCAGGGTGAATACAATTGCCTCTTGGGGGATCAGGAAGGAATTTTTTCCCCCGTTATAGCAAATTGGATCATGCTTTGCTGGGGTTTTTTACCTTCCTCTGGATCAACTGTGGGTGAAGGAGTGTATAAGGTATTGTATGGTTATATATAATTTTTCTATTTATTTATTTATTTTTGGTTGAACTAGATGGACTTAGATGTCTTTTTTCAACCTGCATAACTACTGTATATACTCGTGTATAAGTCGACCCGTGTATAAGCCGACTCCCTACTTGTGCCCAAAAAATATGGGAAAACTTATTGACTCGCTTATAAGCCTAAGTGGGAAATGCCCAAAGAGGCATCAGTAGGTTAAATGTTTTTCAATATTTATTTCAAATAAAAACAGTAAACTAGCTCTGTAAATGTAAAACATCCTAACAGGTAGTGGCCATGTAATCGGTAGTGTGTGTGTGTATGTACAACTGTTTATTTTTTACAGTACAGTATACTAACTTCCTATGTATTGAATAAGGCTGCTGTGTTCTTCACATATGTCAAATGCAAAGAAAAAAAACACAGTTTTGTCATTTGAATATCTGACCATATTAACCCTTATTGTTCAATGCCATATTTGATTACTTTATTAAATATAGCAACAAACAATAAAGGTTAATATGGTTAGTTAATCGAATTGCCAAACTGTTTTTTTTTTCCTTTACATTTTTACATATAAGAAGGACACGGCAGCCTTATTCCATTCATAGGAAGTGCCTGTGTCCTCTGCCCTTACCTTCAGCCCAGTCAGGTCACAAGTGTGACTGAGCTGAAGTTCCACCCTCCAGCAGGCCGTCAGCGAAAGTGAAGGCATCCCTGGAATGCTTCTCAGCCGCCGCAGGTGCCCGCGGAATGTGCCCTCGCGCTTGTACCGGCAATCACTGTTGACTCGCGTATAAGCCGAATCTCGTTTTTTTGACACAAAATCAGTGTAAAAAAACTCGACATATATGGGAATATATACGGTATGTAACTTTTACACAGCCTGACCACAAACAGAGGCCCAACATGCAGGGAGCACCAACAGGTGTTCTAGGGGCATACATTTCAAATCTAATTTGACTACCTATTACACTATTGTGAGGCACTGCAGTGGCACTATATAGCAATAAAAGTCAATCAGCGCAATCAATAATTAAAAGTAGAAATAAGCAACTGAACACCATAGGCCTATATATCAAATCCCATAGTTAATATCTAAGTATAAAGGGCGCAGCGCTGTTGCAATAAATGATGCTAATTCAAGCGATAATAAAGACACTGAATCAAGCAATAACAAAAGTCCATAATAAATGACACCCAGTGTCTATGTGCTGATAATCTTTATATAGTGCTTCAGTGCAATTCCACCACCTTAGGAAATACTAGCAGCTCACCTTCCTGTCATGACCCTTATTACGAGGGTCACAGAGCGCTTGTCCCACTATTGGACGGTTTGTAACAATATAGCAGAGTGTGACAATATATTCCTTCCAATATAATCTCCGGTGTTGTGGAATATTTTATAGGCGTACAGTTGATTTGCTCAATACAATTGGTTGTTACATAGAAGAGAAAGACATATATAGTGCTCTCTGTTTGATAAATGAATGCCTTACTTTATTATAAGATTGGGTACTCACATTGTTAGCATTGTAGCCCAGTGCTCAGCATAAAAGCATGTGTAATACAGCATGGAAAATCTGGAAACAGCGATGGTGGCGGGCGACGTCACTTCCTACCTCTGGACGCGTTGTGTTCCATGAACCGGAACTTCGTCAGCAGATGCGCAAGTGACACTCGCACCCCCACTGTAGTGGCACTAATGAGCGATGTAGTGGCATGGATGGGCACTGCAGTAGCATGGATGTGTCATGGATGAGAACTGATGTGGTATGGATATGCATGAATGAGGCATAAATGAGCACGAATGGGGGTGGATGAGCCATGGATGGGGATGACTGAGCCGTGGATGGGGATGACTGAGCATGAATGGCGATGACTGAGCACGGATGGGGATGGCTGAGCATGGATTGGAATGGCTGAGCACGGATGGAGATGGCTGAGCATGGATGCATGGCTGATCACGGATGCATGGGTGAGCACAGATGCATGGGTGAGCACAGATGCATGTGTGAGCATGCATGGAAGGGTGAGCACGGATGCATGGATGACGGGGCACAGATGCATGGCTGAGCACGGATGGGATGGTGGAGCATGGATGCATGGCTGAGCACGGATGCATGGGTGTGCATGCATGCCTGGGTTAGCACAGATGGATGGGTGAGCACAGATGGATGGCAGAGCATGTATGCATGGCTGAGCACGGATGGATGGGTGAGCATGAATGCATGGGTGAGCAGGGATGCATGGGTGAGCACAGATGGATGGGGGAGCATGGATGTATGGGTGAGCACGGATGCATGGGTGAGCACGGATGCATGGGTGAGCATGCATGCATGGGTGAGCACAGATGGATGGCAGAGCATGGATGCATGGGTGAGCACGGATGCATAGGTGAGCATGGATGAGGCTGGATGGGTGAGTACGGATGTATGGGTGAGCATAGCTGGATGGGTGAGCATGGATGCATGGGTGAGCATGATTGGATGGGGGAACATGGATGCATGGGTGAGCATGGCTGGATGGGTGAACACGGATGGGTGAGCACGGATTCATGGGTGACGGATGAGTGAGCATGGATGAGGCTGGATGGGTGAGCATGGATGGATGGATGGGGGGTCCAGACTGTCACATAGCAGTGCTGTGAGCACTTCAGATTCTGCCCACAGCACCGCTGCTTCTGATCTCTCCCCCCTCTTCTCTCACCCTGCACCGGTGCGGAGAGGGGAGAGACAAGCCATATATCCCCCGGCTTGTTTTCATCTGATCGCTCCGTCATTTGACGGAGCGATCACATGGTAAACAGCCGCTGCGAGTGGCCATTTACCACGATCCCTGATGCGCCGGGTCTCATAGACCCGGCAGTCATGGATGCACCTGGTTGCACGCCCCAGGAGGCGTGCGGGAGCCGGAATGTCCTCCCAGAATAATGAGTCCACCTTGCGGCCGTGTTTCTATATGATACGGTCGGCAAGTGGTTAAGGACCTTCGGGTGCAAGCCACCTGGTCCCGGCGACTTATTAACGTTAGGTTTTTCAAGTCTATTCCTAATTCTATACACTGTTAGCCATGAGGGTGCCTCCTGTGACGTGTCGTGAGGATAAACATTGTAGTTTTGGCAACTAAAGCCCACCGTTTCCCTTGTAAAAACTGAGAAGAATAAATGTAAAACCTTCGCCATCTCTCCATCCTTTGTAACCAGATTCCCTTCATCATTCTTTAAGGGGCCAATATGATCTGACCTCCCTCTCTTACTATTTATAAACTTAAAGAATTTCTTGGGATTCTTTTTACTCTCCTCCGCTATGTGCCTTTCGTGTTCTATCTTAGCCGCCCTGACTACACCCTTACATTTCTTATTGCATACATTGTAAAGTTGGAATGCTGATGATGACCCCTCAGCCGTGTATTTTTTGAAGGCCTTCTCCTTTGCTTTGATATGCACTTTTACATTGGAGTTACAGTTGTGTTCAAAATTATTCAACCCCCAATGCTGTAAATGGTTTTAGGGAATTTAGTGTACATTTGTAATTGTATTCTGAATGAAATCCTACAAGGACTTCTTAAAGAACCATATGCAACTAAAATGACATCAATTAGTTTTGTAATACAGTAGTAAATGTTTCTTTTGTGAATTCTTCATTGACATAATTATTCAACCCCTTAAAGACTACCACTCTGAAGAACAGAGGTTCAATGAAGTGTTTTCAATCAGGCATTGAAAACACCTGTGGATATCAGGGAGCAGCAATAAAGCCTAATAAGCACCAATTAGGCAGCTTTAAAATGACTGTGATACTCAGCTCCTCCTAGACATTTACTGGTGTGGTTACAAACATGGTGAGGTCAAGAGAATGGTCCAGGAAGACAAGAGAACAGGTGATTACTCTTCACAGGAAGGGCAATGGCTATAAGAAGATTGCAAAGATGTTAAACATACCAAGAGACA
>BLSH010528720.1:305811-342366 GCA_018402905.1 Glandirana rugosa
AGAATATTGTACTAGATCCAAATTGGCTAACACTATTCTAACAATTTTGTTATAGTTTGAAACCATAGACCTACATGGACTCAACGAATGAAAACAAAACTTTTGAGTTATTTGTGGTAACTTTATATTTTACCAACATTTTATTTAATGTTTAGTATATATATGAAATACATAATAATACGGAGTAAGTTTTAGCATGAAAGGAAAAGGATAAGTTTCCATAATTTTCTCGATTATTAACCAGTCCTACCGAATGTCAACACAAGTTTTAATAAGTTGGGGGTGACTTTAACTAACAAAACCAGCCAAACTGTAACTAATACTAGTAAGTCAGTAGGACGAATGTTAATTTATCTTTGATTTAATTGTAAGCAGGATGACTGAATGATCATAATCAATGTCAAACCGACCAAAACAATCAATTTCAGTGGGGGTTGAATAATTTTGAACACAACTGTAAGCCATCCTGACCAATTATTAGCTCTTTTAATACCTTTGAATAGGAAAAGGAAAGTACGATTTTGAATGAGGCATAATAATACATAAAGTATATATATGATTTGTAATTTATTTTACAACCATTTTATATTTCAATGGTGTTTATTGAGTTTTCAAAACAAAAGTAAGCAACTCAGGTACATCCAGATACCAAAGTTTGATATTGTTTTAACAATCTTATCACAATCGGTTAAACCTAGATCATGTTATAAGAGTCAAAATGAAGGTCTTATATTGTTTTAACAATCAAGGCACAATAGGTTAGACCTAGATCTTTTTACAAGATACAAAATGAACAAAGATAACATTTCGAACTAGTCAAGGTCTATTCCCTGAGAGCTATTTCAAACTGTAACAGAGAAATAAGAAGGTATATACTTTCCTGAACCTGCTGAACTGTGGAGGCCAGATAGAGGTCCCGGAAGGGAAGATATTCTATCCTTCTGTCCTTCGTAATCCAATTTGTTGCAAGTTTAAACAAACAGGGCCTTTGATTGACGTTATGTAATAAAGTAAAATCATTAACTAGTTATCTGCTAATGAATCTGACCGTTATTAAAGGTGTTGGGATAGCAACGGTCCTGGGATACCATTAATTAACCATGTCCTAGGGGGGGGTCCAGAGGTCGCGATGTGGGCCCAGTGGTCAAAACCCCTGGGGGAGGGCCAGACCCGCGGCCACCCCTAATGGGAACACACTGTGGCCCCAAGCTAACCCTCCCAGCCACACCCAGCCCCCAAGATCACCCCCAACCGCGTAAGGTATCCCGTAACCATCCCAACCTTAATTTGATCATCCAGCAGAAGGCCAATGCTAACATAACAAAAACTGCACAGGCCAGTTTAATCCTACGGTCTAGGTATCAAAGTACAGGAGTATAGTAAGGGAAGTAGTAAGAGGATAAGAAAGAAAGGGGACAGAGAAAGGAGAGGGTAGGAGGTTATGCAGGTATTCCAATGACCCCATCACAATCCTATATAATGAACCCGGACCTTTTGAAGTTAGGCTTGGATTCCACGTTCCGATATAGACATAATGTTAACTGTAATTAGATAAAAGGACCCCGGTGTAACGTGCCCAGGGTTCCCAAATGTTTTCAAATTTATCAAAGGTGTTTAAGATCTTGTGGGATATCTTTTCTTGTATCATGATCCAAGAAATTTTCCTCTTGGTCTGGTGGAGTGCGACTGACGGGGTTTTCCATGCCCGTGCTATTGTTATTCTTGCCCCTAGGAGGATGAAGAGGATAAGAAGTTGGGTGGCTTTAGTACAATTAGGAACTGGCTGGTTCAGAAGAGCTAAAGTCAGATCCTGTGTGACCGCAATTCCCGTGACTTTGCGGATCATATAAAAGATTCTGTTCCAGTAGCTGCGAATCCTAGGGCAGGTCCAAAAGATATGGTGTAAGGTTCCCACATTTTCACATCCTCTAAAACAATAAGGGGATGTTTGGGGATAGAATTTAGCTAAATGAGTGGGGACCAGATACCATCTAGACATAATTTTAATGCTAGCCTCCCTGAGTGTTATGTTATGAACCCCTTTACTGGATCTTTCTAGATTTGAATGCCAGGTCTCCACATCCCACTCGAACTCAAGGTCTCTCTCCCAACTCACCATAAAAGAAGCTTTCTCAGTAGGTTCTGATAGTAAACCATATATGAGCGAAATTCCAGCTTTCATATCCTTGGCTGAGGAGCACCACTGCTCATAGGGTGTGACAGAGAGGAGGTTTGTTGAGCCTGCCTTAATAGAGTTTAGGAAGTGTGAGATCTGGTAGAAGCGGAATCTTTCCGTATGGGGCATCTCAAGCTCCTTCAAGCAATGTTGAAGAGTAATTGGACCATTTGCATTATAGAAATGCCCAATGCGGTATAGCCCTTTCTGGGTCTACCATTTAAAGGCTTCTATATTCATGCCTGGGGGAAATCAGGGGTTGTGAAAAAGGTGAGATAAAGGAAGCCATGGAGATATTAGTTTATTAGATTTACGAATCGAGTCACACAGGGAGAAAGAGTGGGATAATGTTGGAGACATGACTAAAGGTCTGGATTTAGAGGGTGTCCATAACAGGAAATCAATGGTATTTTTGGGGATGGATTGTCTTTCTATATTTATCCAGTCTGGTTTCGGCCCCGGGGTATATATAGTGGAAATTTGTGCGAGTTGGGCTGCCTGATAGTATAGCCAGAGATTGGGGAGTCCCAGACCACCTCTGGATTTAGGTCGGTAGAGGGTACTTTTAGGTAGTCGATGTCCCGATTTCCCCCAGATGAAACGGATGATTTCATTTTGCAGTTTGCTTAATTGGCTTTTAAAGATGGGGATGGGAAGCGAGCGGAACAGATACAGGATGCGTGGAAGGAGCGTCATCTTTATGGCATTGATTCGACCTAGCCAGGACATCTTACATTGGGCCCAGTGGGATAGATCAGTGTTGAGTTTCCTAAACAGGGAGGGGTAGTTATGTTCATATAATAAATCGTGAGAGGAGGATAACTGTATGCCAAGATAGGGAATGGAGTTGGTCTTGCAACAGAAGGGATAACGTTCCTTCAATTGATCGACCACCTTCTGTGAAGTGGAGACGTTTAAGGCCATTGTTTTAGAAATGCTAACCTGGAGCCCGGACACCCTTCCAAAGTCAGTGAGGAGGTTAAATATGTTGGGGGTGGATTCAAGAGGAGTGGTTACGAAAAGGAGGACATAGCGCACATTTGTGGGTCGATGAACCGCAGCTCACTCCGCCTATTTTTGGATTGGTTCTAAATCCTATGGCTAGGGTTTCAATTATTAGGGCAAATAACAATGGGGATAATGGGCAACCCTGTCTGGTACCCCTACATATTGGAAAGGTATCAGAGTAATGTCCGCATAATTAAATTTTAGCCGTCGGGAAGGAGTATAACGATTTTAAAGTATTTAAAAATTTGACTCCCGCTCCCCATTTTGTCAGAACCGCAAAGAGAAAAGGCCAAGAGACGGTATCGAAGGCCTTTTGCAAATCTAGGGAGAGTAGGAAGCTTTCCTGGGGGGTCCTGCCACCCCAATCCGATTTCATGAGGGAAATAACGTCGACCGCCCTCCTGACCTGGTCCGGTCCCTGACGTCCCGGAATGAAACCCACTTGGTCTCTGTGTATGTAAGAACCTATGAACCCAGACAACCTATTAGATAGTATTTTGGTCATAATCTTTAGATCAATATTAATCAGAGAGATAGGTCTGTAGTTACTGACTTCGCTTGGATCTTTCTCAGGTTTAGGTATGACTGAGATAAAGGCTAGGTTTGCATTAGCTTCAATAGGTTTCCCAAGTTGTAGGGAGTTGTAGAACCGGACCATGAAAGGAGAGAGGACATCCTGGAATGTTTTGAAATACTGGGAGGAGAATCCATCCGGCCCTGGGGCCGAACCATTTCTCAAGTTTTTAATTACTTCTTTAATCTCAGATTCTGTGAATGGGGATTCTAGGGCATCTCGGTGGGCTTCAGATAGGGTAAGAAGCGCGAACTTGTGTAGGAAATCCTCCATGCTGTTAGGAGAGTTTAGATCTTTTTGGGAATAAAGCTGCTTATAGAATTCATTAAAAGTTTCCATAATCTTTTGAGGGTTTTGGGATAAATGCCCGGAAAGTGTTTTAATTTTAGGCATGGAGAACGATCGAGCCTTAGGAGACAATTTATGGGCCAGGGTGGGCCCAATTTGATTGTAGGATAAATAATTTCGGCCTGTAGCACACGCTATCTTTTTTTCCGAGTTTGAAGTGAGAGCTAAGTTTAAGGCTAGTCTGGCAGAGTCTAATTTTGATAAGGAGAAAGCGGTGGGGTTTCTTTTGTGTCTTTTACTGGCTAGACGGAATTCCTTCTCCATATTTAAGATGTTTGGTTGGCGCTCTCGTTTTAAACTAGAAGATAACTGGATTATCTTCCCTCTTATGACGGCCTTATGGGCTCCCCACAAAATGTCTGGAGTGGTACCCTCTTTGTCATTTAGAGTAAAATAGTCCAGTATCTCTTTTTCTATAAGTGTACAATGAACTGGGTTGGTAAGAATAGATTCGTTTAGTCTCCAGGGCTGAGGGCCAGAAGAGGTTTGCGGTACCTTCGAGAGAAATTAGGACCAAGGAGTGATCTGACCAAGGGACATCGCAGATAATTGCCTTTTTAACAATGTGGATGCAGGATGTGGGAACAAATATATGGTCTATCCTGGCATATTTCCCATGTGGTGCAGAGAAATGGGTATAGTCCCTGTCCCCCGGGTTTAATTCTCACCAAGTGTCAATGAGACCCAAAGAATATAGTAGTCTAGCAATGTGCAGGCTTTGTTTTGGGGGTTTCTTCAACCGGGGAATATCCCTAGTGGTTTTATCTTTAATGTGGTCGAATGCTATATTAGAATCGCCCCCCATTAGAATTCTCCCTTCCAGATGTGGGGTTAAATGGTTCATCATGGATACAAAGAAGGATGCTTGGTTATGGTTAGGGGCGTAGTAAGAGATAATTGTGTGGGTTGATCCATTGATGAGTCCTTTAACCAGGATGTATCTCCCCTCCCTATCCCTGACTGTCATGCTATGAGAGAATGCAATCCTTTTGGAGAAAAGTATTGCAACTCCTTTCTTCTTTACTTCCGCATTAGCTAGAAAAAATGTGGGATATTTATGGTGGATAAAGGATGGGTTATAGGTGGAGGGGAAGTGCGTTTCCTGTATAAGGAGTATATCGTAACCCTTACGATTATAAAAGTCGAAGGCCTTATGCCTTTTACTTGGGGAGTTTAGCCATTGAACATTATGTGAGGCAATCTTGTAGATTGCCTTATGGTGGATATCGTCAGCCATGATATGAAAGATCAAGAACCGCTTCTGTAACTGCATGACTTACCCTTGCGTGTAGGAGGGAGACCTTGAGACCCCGTGGTACATCTAAGAAGACGAGAAGATTGGGATGTACGAAATCCGGAGACCATTGGAACACCTGCATGAGAAGAGAGGTTAGCTGGGAAAACAAAATAGAGGATAGAGAAAAGAGTAGAGGAAAAACAAACGAAAAGAGAGAGGAGGACGTCAGGTCAGAAAGGACCCGAGGTCCCCTATGGGGGGGCGAAAATGATCCCGCCCTTACCCGGGGCTCCATCCTGGTTAGAGCCCAGATAGGAGGCAGCTCAGATACGAGCGCCTGTACTGAGCATCCGGGGGCAATGATCGCTCCCAGATCCTACAGTAGGAGTGCCACAAAGCCTCCCCTCGGCCGGAGGAAGCCCCGTGGTTAGAAACAAATGGCAGGGGTAAACCACCAGACGAGGTAAGAGGTGGGTATTACAACCATCTCAGAAATAACTATACCGCAATTCTAATAGCGATCAACATAACTGTAAATTAAAAGAAAATGTTAAGTCAAGGAACCCCTATCTTGTGAGTGATATCTCAGTATATGACCCCAAGACAGAGTGGTCAAGGGTCGTCTTCACTCACCGATCATCCACAGGCGGGCACAAGCTCCAAAATCCGTGGGGTATGATCAGAGTGTATCCGAGAGGTGTTTGATGGTCTACAATTTGTAGGTTCATCACTTAAGAGACATGAGTAAATTTGGACCTCATATAAGATAAAAGCCCGTTTCCCGCCTGAGACTTGGATGATCGCGAGCGAAGAGAGGACCAATACATGCACATGGGTTAATTACAGATTACTCTAAAGTAGAGGGGGGAAGGTAAAGTGACCACTAGGGGTCCGTTTCTTTGAATGTAGTCATCTGAGATAGTAAATGTGATTTGAAGATGAAGATTTCTTTACAGGCTAATCAAAGACGGCTTCAGGGAGGGACAGAGTCTCGGATCCTCTTAGGTTTCTGTTTTTGCCAGATGGGGATCAGGGGGCTCCCTGGTGGTGGACGTTTAGAGGAGCTGTGTCGATTGTCAGGTGTGGGTGTGGGAAGTTCCTGGGAGATCAATTCCAATTGAAGCAAAAGTTTCTCTCCATCCACCAAATTGGAGAAGTGGAAATTCTTATTTTTGTATTGGAAAGATAGACGAAATGGGAAGCCCCACCAATATTTTATGTTCTTTTGGGTAAGTACCGTCAGAAGGGGTTTGAGAGCTCGCCTCCTCTGGATGGTGGTTGCCGAAATGTCAGCAAATATTTGCACAGGGTGGCCTTGAAGGTTGATGGCATCGACTTTACGGGATTTTCTCATGATTTCTTCCTTCACCCCATAATGATGTGTTTTCACAATGATGTCCCTTGGAAGACCGTCTTGGCGAGGTGGTTGTAGAGCTCTATGAGCCCTGTCTAGTTCCAGCTGTTGAGTGGTGATATCTGGTATGAGGCTCTTGATGAGCGTGGTGACTGCTCCATTGACGTCCGTGATAGATTCCGGGAGTCCTCGGATGCGAAAGTTTACCCTCCGGCTCCTGTTCTCAAGGTCATCAATTTTTGTGAGGGCAGAGTCTAATTGATCTTGTAAGGTTTGTATACAAATAGTGTTCTGATTAGCAGGGGCTATTGTGTTATCCACCGCCTGTTCAATGTTGTCCATTCGCACCCCAAGACTCTGTAGGTCTGCCTTGATGGAGGAGGTTATCTGTGCTGCTGTTTGTGCCAAGCCGGAGGCTAGCATTGCAGAAAATTTTTGGAGAAGTAAGTTCAGCTCAGTAGGTCCTTGTTGTGGTGTAGGCATAATTTGTGGATGAGTGAAGGGACCAATTGGGGTGCATAGTGACGAAGGGCTTCCCAAGGGTGAGTTTGGCAGTGGGGAGTTTAGTATTTCTTCCATGGTTCTCCCCAAGAGTGATTCAGTGGAGGCTGGGGAAGGCAAATGGTTCGAGGTTGTGATGGGGGGGGGGGCCGATGCAAGAGTCCAAAGACTGTTGAGATGTAGGAGGATCTGCAATGCATTCCTCAATAGCTGCCATATTGGCTTGAGCAGAGGGGGATAGCAATGAAGTCAGCTCCAGTGGATTGTCTTCAAAGAGGAGCTGGCGATGAACTTCTTTTTTATTCTGAGTCCCAGGCATGAATGAGGGCTCTAAAGGGATCAATCAGAATAGTCGCAGGGCTTCCCTTGTGATTAAAGTGAAAGCAGGCTTAGCAGTATAGTCAATAGTCTATCCGGGACCCAGATTTTTTGGATTGTGAGCCTTTAGGGACAGGAGCTCCCCTGAGGATGAATGGACTCCTCAGATGATTTCAGAGAGGGGGATCTCGCCTGAGGTTTCAGATGTAAATCGTGCCTCACTGCTTAGGCCCGAGCCGCGGCCTCTAGTACATGGCCTGGGCCGATCGGCGGCTTCCCCGGGATAGCGGACTTATATGTACCCACTCTGGGGGGGGGATATCAGGGCCTCAGGCGGTTTATTGCAGGGGTGATTCGCCTCACCTGGCTGGGCCGGGTTTCTGGTGATGGGTCAGCGGACTGGCTGGACATGAGTAGGCCGCAGCCGCAGTCTCGAGTGGTCTGTCGGGGCCGGGATCCGCCCCGGTATGCTCGCGGTCCGAGCCCGGTGTCTCCCTCGAGGCTCTAGCCTCTCTCTGTCGTGTTGGGGGGTAGTGGAGAGGAGGTATCCGCCGATGATGCTCTGGATGGGGTCCGAAAGGCCGAGGGGAGACGGAGCTCCGGAATTAAGCTGCCATTCCGGACGCCCCGCGC
The DNA here is from genome assembly GCA_018402905.1 of Glandirana rugosa. NCBI lineage: Eukaryota > Metazoa > Chordata > Amphibia > Anura > Ranidae > Glandirana > Glandirana rugosa. The sequence goes on from BLSH010528720.1 coordinate 313,961, forward strand.
ATGCGCACTCCTTTACAACCATTTTTTGACCATTTTATACTTTAATTACATGCAAAAATTTCTAACATAATAAAAACATCAATTCCAGAAATACATGATTGACAAAATAAATTCATATATACATAAAAAGTTGCATGAGCCAAACTTGTCTTGGCACCCTCAAAACTCTATGCGCTCTTTACCATTCGTCAGGAGTTTGGTGCAAATATAAAGCTATAAATACAAGCAGTTTTTGAGTTAATGAATGCTACCGTTATAGAAGGGGAGGAAATCGATTAAGAAGCAGGGGATTTATACTCTCAAGTACAGAGCTAAGCCCAGCTGATATCAAGGAGGGAGGAACCCCAGACCAATTATCTCTCCCGGGGCTGAGGTAGGGTGCCCCACCCCGCCCCACCCACCAAAGAGCCCACAGGCAGGCCAAACCGACATACCATGCTCCCCATAAGTGGAGAGTGTGTAGACCATAATAATCTAGAAAAAAAGTGTATGAAAATGTAAAAAACACTGCGTGAGAGGGTATAGGTGCAAACTGAAAAAAAGGAGAACAAACTGCATAACGTCATGTGCAACTTTAAAATGAGAATGAGAATTTTATGAAATGTCAAAAAATGGTGGTAAAATAACTTTCAAATCATATATATACGCCTTGTATTATTATGCCTCATTCAAAGTCCCACGTTCCTTTTTCCTGTTCAAATATTAAATAGGGATGGAGGCTAGCTATATTGGTTGTGTCAGGTCACACTTTTTGCTTCTGGGTAATACCTTTGTTTAACCACTTCCTTACTGGGCACTTAAACCCCCCTCCTGCCCAGACCAATTCTTGGCTTTCAGCGCTGTCACATTTTGAATGAGAATTGTGCGGTCGTGCGACGTTGTACCCAAACTAAATTTATATCATTTTTTTCCTACAAATAGAACTTTCTTTTGGTGGTATATGATCACCTTTGCGTCATTTCTGATCGCCGCTATAAACAAACAAAGAGCGATGATTTCGAAAAAAGAACAATATTTTTTACTTTTTGCTATAATACAAATCCCAAAAAAAAATAGAAAAAAAAATTATTCATTGGGTTTGGCCAAAATATATTCTTCTACATATTTTTGGTAAAAAAAAATCGCAATCGGCGTATATTGATTGGTTTGCGCAAAAGTTATCATGTCTACAAACTATGGGAATTGATTTATGGCGTTTTTATTTTTTACTAGTAATGGCGGCGATCTGCGATTTTTATCGGGACTGCGATATTGCAGCGGACATGTTGGAAATTTTTGACACTTTTTTGGGACCAATGAAATCTATACAGCGATCAGAAATTTAAATGTCCACTGATTACTGTATAAATGTCATTGGAAGTGAAGGGGTTAACCTGCAGGGGGCAGTGAAGGGGTTAACTGTGTTCCCTGGGTGTGTTCTAACTGTGGGGGGGGGGGTGGGCTGGCCAGAACATGCTGGCCACAACAGTGATAGGGATCAGTAGATCTGGTATGTCCCCTTCAACAGAACGGAGAACCGCCGTGTTTACATCGGCGGTTCCCTGTTCTGCGGCTCTGACAGGGGATCGCGGGTCTCAGACGGACATCGAGTCCGCCCGACCGGCGGGCACGCCCACGCAGTGTGTGACAGACATGCGCGTGCACTGCTGCCGTCTGTCAGTGCGCGCCAGGAGCGCGCACATTGCCAGGACGGCCATAGACGTCCACCTGGCAATTCAGATCCGCGCTGGAGCCGTCTTTCGGCTATAGCGCGGATCTGGATTGGTTAATATGTTCTTGAAGCACTCCCATTTTTCCTCTGTGTTCTTTTTTTCAGGGATGTTATCCCAATTAATAACTTGCAGTGTCTTGTATTCCCCTTATGTTTTGCTATTTGTGTGATTTATACTGAAACTAATTGACCTGTGATTGCTGTTTCCTTAATTGGGCCTTATTTCCAAGTCTGTGATCAGGTCTTTATTGTTAGTAATCAGTAGATCTACAGTAGTAACGCTTTGTTTCTTGTTGGTGCATTTACCATCTGACCAATGAAATTGTCCTGCAAGACATTTAGGAAATGGCAAGCCTTAGATGAATGCGCCATTCCTTAAACCCAGTCTATGTCTGGATAATTAAAATCTCCCATTATAATGACACCATACCAGCACCATGATTATCTCCATCCACCATACCATCATCCTGATCACCACCACATCATACCAGCATCCTGATCTATGGCATACACAATATCAGCGTCCTGATCACATACCCCGTACCAGCGCCCTGATCATCGCCATACGCCATACCAGTGTTCTGATTACCATCATATGTCATACCACCATCCTGATCACTGTCATACCCCAAACCAGCATCCTGATCACTGCCATACCAGTGTCCTGATCATCGACATATCAGTACTGTATTGGTGTCAATAGAGCCAGTGTCCCCAATTGTGATATGACAAATCAAACTGATAAACTACTACAAAATATAGTAAATTACTACAAAATTAAATTAAATTATTACAAAATTAAATGAATCTATAAAAGGGAGGAGTCTGCTTCTCATGCCTCCGCAAATTTGCAGTGCATGGGCTCCCTCATTCTTCAAAGCATGCAAAAAGACCTGTCAGGGAATAATCCGGCAGTACAAGAATTCTTCGCTGGCACTTAAGAATGCGCCAATGCGCATGCGCAGAAGATCCAGAACGAACGGATAGATCCGAACGCAAGTGCGCACGCATCTTCAGCTTCCTGCTGTGTCTTTTATTCCTGTTCCTGACTAATCTGATCCTCGGTTACCGACCCGGCTTGCCCTGACCATCCTGATCCTGATTCCTGGCTTGACCTTTGGCTCGCCCCTACATTATAGGATTATACAGTGGATTTCCGCCGATGGGCTGCTGACACCCAGTGGAATGAGGCCGCCCTCAGACATCAGTATCGGCTGGGACTTTCTGAAACTCTTAAAGACAAGTTGGCGCAAGTACAAGCTCCCGCTACCCTAGAGGGGCTTATTCAGTTATCCATCCAGCTGGATAGACGTCTGCAGGAGCGGAGAGCGGAACGTTCTCAAGTTTTCCTGCCAACTTGGATGCTGCCAAAGGTTCCCTCTGCTCCAGTACCTGTTCCTGTGCAACCTGCTATCAATCCTGCCGAGGATGAACCCATGCTGCTGGGCCTAGTTCGCTCATCCCTGACTCCAGAGGAAAGACGTCGCCGTCGACTGGCCAGCCTCTGTTTCTACTGCGGAGGGAATGGACATTTCATAAACAGCTGCCCCGTCAGGCCCAGTAAGCCTGTCTGCCAGAGCCCCATACATTTGCAGCTAGCCGGAGTCTCTCCATCTCACCTGGTTCTGCATGTCTCGTTACAAGTGGCCGAAGGGGAGGTTCAAATACCAGCAATCATTGACTCCGGGGCATGCAGCTGTTTTATGGACTCTGCACTAGTAAAGAGACTTTGTGTGCCTGTACAGCCTAAGCAACAGAGACTTGAAGTCCTTCTGGCTGATGGAACCATCCCCAGGTCTGGGCCCGTAACCCAAGAGACTATGCCTATACTTACTACATCAGTATCCAGTCACAAGGAATTTCTCAGTTTTGACATCCCTGGTTCCCCTATGTTTCCTGTGATCTTGGGGATTCCATGGTTACGGCCCACAATCCTCAGATCAATTGGAGAAAGGGGGAGATCCTCTTCCAATCAACCTACTGCCGGGAGTCCTGCCTTACCCCGGAATCAGCCTGTTCGACCAGCTGTCTTACCGTCCAGCCAGCCCCCGACATTAGCCAGGCTATTCCCACTGTATACCATGATTTCTTGGATATCTTCGACAAGAAGAGGGCGGAGATGTTACCCCCTCACCGCTCCTACGATTGCCCGGTTGAACTTTTGCCAGGAGCTGAGATCCCTTTCGGGTGGATCTTTCCGTTATCAGAGACTGAGTTGGAGGCATTGCGCCAATACATTGATGAGAATTTGGAAAAGGGGTTCATCCGTCCCTCTTCCTCCCCAGCGGGTGCAGGGATCTTCTTTATACAGAAGAAAGATCATACTTTAAGACCATGTGTGGACTATAGAGAGCTAAATAAAATCACGATCAGGAATCGCTACCCCCTGCCTCTTGTTGGACTTGCGAGGGGCATATCATTTCGTGCGGATTCGAGAGGGGGACGAATGGAAAACAGCATTTCAAACTCGCTTTGGGCATTTCGAATACCTCGTCATGCCTTTCAGACTATGCAATGCTCCAGCCACTTTTCAGCATTTTGTGAATGATATCTTCAGAGAGTTTCTTGACCACTTCCTGATTGTCTACTTGGACGACATTCTAATCTTCTCTGCTACCTTGGAGTTACACAGAACCCATGTCAGAAAAGTCTTGCTTACCTTAAGGAAACATGGACTGTATGGAAAAGCTGAAAAGTGTGACTTTGAGAAATCCACAATTCATTTTCTGGGACTAGTCATCTCCACGGATGGGGTGGCTATGGATCCCCAGAAAGTGCCAGCTATCTTGGAATGGCCAGCTCCCACTGGTAAAAAGGGTGTCCAGAGATTTGTGGGCTTTGCAAACTTCTGTCGAAGGTTTATCAAAAACTTCTCTGGTATCATTGCCCCGATCACCCGGCTGACCCGCCAACAGGCCCGCTTTCAATGGACACCAGAGGCCCAGATGGCCTTCGAAAGACTAAAGACTGTGTTTACATCAGCTCCAGTTCTACAGCATCCAGATCTGGCCTTACCCTTTGTCTTGGAAGTTGATGCTTCTGAAATCACCACTGGAGCAGTTCTTTCCCAACGTCAGGGTCCTAAGGCACTTTTACATCCAGTTGCCTTCTTCTCCTGTAAGATGGGTCCCGCAGAAAGGAATTATGACGTGGGAGACCGAGAACTGCTAGCGATTAAAGTCACATTGGAGGAATGGAGATATCTGTTGGAGGGAGCAGCCCACCCCATCATGATATTCACAGACCTCAAAAATCTGGAATATCTAAAATCAGCCAAGCGTCTCAGACCTCAACAAGCTCGGTGGGCTCTCTTTTTCTCCAGATTTAACTTCCATCTGACGTACCGCCCAGGCTCCAAGAATGGGAAGGCTGACGCTCTATCCTGTATGTTTCCAGAGACACCTGAGGTCACCGTCCCCAGCACCATCTTGTCCCCTCAGAACTTTCTGATTATCAAACCTAACTTAAGGCCAGCCCTTGAGCAAGCCTCCGCCCAATGCCCTGAATCTGAGGTTTCTGCGCTCAGGAAACAAGATGGACTTTTATGGCATGGGGATAAGATCTTTCTACCCAAGGAAGCCAGAGCCCAGGTCTTTAGGACTTTCCACGACCACCAGCTTGCGGGACATTTTGGGATCCATAAGACATCAGAATTGATCCAATGATCCTACTGGTGGCCCAAACTGAGACAAGAGTGCAAGGACTACATAAACTCCTGTACCACTTGTACCAGGAGCAAGGGCAGTCATCTGCAGGCCTGGGGTTTGTTAAGACCTTTGCCAGTCCCGGAGCTTCCCTGGAAGATGCTGTCCATGGACTTTATAGTTGAACTTCCCTCCTCTCATGGCTTCTCTACAATGGTGGTAGTGGACCGTTTATCCAAGATGGCCCACTTTATACCTATGGTGGGCACCCCGTCGGCAGTAGAGACGGCTCATGTGTTCATCAAGGAGATTGTAAGACTCCATGGTCTTCCCAACAACATCGTCTCAGATAAAGGAGTCCAGTTCACATCAAGATTTTGGAGGGCGCTCTGTAAAGCTTTGATTATTGAGGTCTGTCTGTCATCTGCCTATCACCCACAAAGTAACGGTCAAACAGAATGAACCAATCAGACCTTGGAGCAATATCTCCGTTGTTTCTCTGCTTTTTCGCAAGATAACTGGGTTGACCTGCTTCCTTGTGCCGAGTTTGCATATAATAACTTCATACACGCTTCAACCAACCAGTCACCGTTCTGGGCAATTACGGTTTCCATCCTTCCTTTCTACCAAACACGATACCAGGAGCAGCAGTACCTGCAGTACAAGACATAGTAAACTTTATTCGGGAGAACTACCAAGTCTTGCAGGAAGCAATACAAAGGGTCCAAGAGGATTATAAGAGACACTATGACAAGAAGCCTCCTGAGAGCCAAGCTTGTTTGGGCATCTGGAGGAAGCCCCTTGTGGGAGAGGCACTGTCAGGGAATAATCCAGCAGCACAAGAATTCTCCGCTGACATGTAGGAATGCGCCAATGTGCATACGCAGAACATCCAGAACGAACGGTAAGATCCGAACGCAAGTGCGCATGCGCGCACATCCATTCGTACGCAATGCGTGACAGATGTGATGCCAAATGCCCTATTTAAACCAGTGCAGAAGAGCCATTTGTTGCTGGATTATCTTCAGCTTCCTGCTGTGTCTTTTATTCCTGTTCCTGACTAATCTGATCCTCGGTTACCGACCCGGCTTGCCCTGACCATCCTGATCCTGATTCCTGGCTTGACCTTTGGCTCGTCTCACTACTCTGCACTCCGGTTCCTGATCTGTGTTTGACCCTCGGCCTGGCTTTGACTTCGCTTCTGGCTACTCCTGAAATAGACTGTAGACTCTGCTTGATATTCCATGTATGACCTCCGGCTTGACCCTGATCCTGGTTCCGGTTTCCTCTGCTCCTGCCACATGTGTTCCAGTGTTTCCAGGGGACTCCAGCCCAGCAGGACGTCCTGGTTCCAGTAGAGCCATCCTGGGAGACCACACACCTGGCCTGCACCACCGGAAACCCCTGCCTCTCCGGGCATAGCGATCCCTGTTCCACCTCCAGGGGGTGCTCTGCACCTAGCTGCAAGGGAAGCCCTATCTGCACCTTGGGTCTCCAACCAGGTAACTGACAGGACCCAAGAATATGTGGCATCAAGGGGAAGGATCACTAGCCTCCTTGACCACCATTACAAGGGGAACTTTTCGGAACTCATCCCATCCCCACACAGGGAGAAGAGGATGAAATATTTTGAGCACACCTTTAAGAGGAGTTTATGTAACGCCTTTCTAGACTCTGGCAGGTTACAGTCTCATGAAAAATGTCATTTTGAGGCTTCTGTGAGTCAAGAGAGGTGCGGCGGAGAAGGGGGCCGCCTCAGTGATGCATTTCAAAATGTCTTTAGTCCTCGGTGCCCAGGGCTGTCAGCTTCCACATCCCATCAGCACCGTCTGCATCATATGGTGAATGATTATCTAGGGGCAAAAACAGACATGGAGAGCTTTCCAATTGATGATCCACTGGGTTACTGGGTTATGAGAATTGACCACTGGCCAGAACTTGCCCAGTATGCAATTGAGCTGCTGGGCTGCCCTGCCCGTGCTTTCTGAATGTGCACTCAGTGCTGCCAGAGGTTTTGTGATAGTTAAAATAGGAAGTCTGTCCACAGACTCTGTGGACCGACTGACATTTATCATAATGAATCAGTCCTGGATTAGCAGTAGCTATCAATCCCCTGATGCTGATGTTGCCAATTAAGGGTTTTCTGGATCTGGAATCTCTGAAAGACTGTCTAGGCTGCCTAGCTTTGTGGGTGTTGATTTCATCTGGAAAAAAAATTTAAGTAGGTTTCATGGGCAGAATTAACACCCAAGGGCCAATTTTTCTGCACCTGTCTAACAGGTGCATATCATATACATTTTTGACGGCAAGGCCAGTTCTTGCTTTCATCAAGAGTACTTCTACAGGGTTACGATGTGAAGGCACCACAACACTCAAAGACCAATTTTTCCACCACTGTTTGACCAGAGCATATCATTTCCATTTTTGACAGCAAGGCCAATTTTTGCTTTCATCAAGAGTACCACTACAGGGTTATGGTGTGAAGGCACCACTAACACCCAAAGCCCAATTTTTCCCCACCTGTTACTTCTATCCAAAGTCTGCAAAAGAGACATCAGAATTTATCCAAAAAATCTCTAATCTTGTTCTGATTGCACTACATTGTGGCCTCATCATACAGACTGGCTCCCCAAGCAGTTGTTTATAAAATAAAAAAGCTTGCAGGGAAAATGTCATTTTTTTGCCTTTATAAATGTCATTTTTGCTGCTGTAGGTTCTATACACAGTACAAATGCACCACTTTACAGACAGACTAAGGGGAACCACAGGCACTATATTTAAACCAATTTTTCATTTTTATTGTTCACTTTAAACATCAGCAATTCACTGCTCATTTGAAAATTATGTTTTTTACGAACTTTGTTTTCATTGATACATGTCTCCCAGGGCAGTACCCGGGACCCCCATAACCACTGTATGCTCAATTACTTGCATTGCAAGTTTGGGTTTAATAGCCTTCAATAGGGTTCGTTATTCGGTTCTGAACCGAACAGGGGGGTGTTTGGCCCATCTCTAGTCTTTAGGAATTGAGGAGACAACAGTAAAGATCAGATCTGTGACAAACATGTACTTAGAAGATTCCTAAAGAAACAGACTAACAGCAGTATATCATTATTAATTAATTATGATGGTCCTTATAGGCATTTAATTGCCATAGTAAGTGGTTGTTCTTTTTGATTTATTGCTATATGTTTCTTATATAATTCACAGAATAGCATCTACTATATCAGAGAAAATATATGAAACATGATAGATTAATGTTATATAACATAATGAATATGGGATTTTTATACACCTGTATTAAAAAACAGTACCATTGGCCTATGTAATAAAATGTCCTTTCATAAAGCTGAACTCTGGGAATTATATTTATGGCACACTTACATACCTCCCAACCATCCCCAATTCGCCAGGATCCTCCTGGGATTTAAGGGAAATACTGGTGTCCCGCAAATCTGGGGGCTCCGAATCAGAGTCCAGTGCCGGAACTTACTCCACTGATCCCCCTGTCAGCTGCACATGGGGTTGCAGCTGTCAGGCTCGCTCAGTGCCCAGCAGCACAGTCCCCAAACCTCCTCTGCCCAGTCACTTCCTGTACAAGGAGGGAGGAGGAGCTAGGCTAGGTCTGCTCCAACTCCTCCCCATTTCCCCCTGTGCTTGCCCACAACCCCCAGCATGCAGCCAATCTATGGCTGCGAAGGGGTTGTGTGGGTGGGAGATTTTAAAGTAGCCAATGCTCCTGATGTCTTCCTGCTCCTCTGAAAACAATCTAGCCTCAGGTGCATAGTGTTTCCATGTGCATAGTGTTTCTGCCTTCCATGTGCCATAGTGTTCCTGCCTTTCATGTGCCATAGTGTTGCTGCATTCCATGTGCCATAGTGACCCTTCCTTTCTGCCTTCCATGTGCCATAGTGATCATTGCCTTCTATGGGCCATAGTGATCCGTCCTGCCTTCCATGTGCCATAGTGATCCTTTCTTCATGCCTTCTATGTATCATAGTGATCCTTCCTGCCTTCCATGTACCATAGTGATCCTTCCTGCCTTCCATGTGCCATAGTGATCCTTTCTTCCATGTACCATAGTGATCCTTCCTCCCTTCCATGTGCTATAGTAATCCTTCCTTTCTTTCTTCCATGTTCTATAGTGACTCCTCCTATCTTTCTTCAATGAACCATAGTGATCCTTCCTGCCTTCCATGTACCACAGTGATTCCTCCTTCCTTTCTTCCATATACAATAGTTATCCTTCCTGCTTTCCATTTACCATAGTGATCCTTTCTTCCTGCCTTCCATGTAGCATTGTGATACTTATTTTCTCCCGTGTACTATAGTGATCCTTTTCTCTCTCTCTCAAATCTCTCTCACTCAGGGTTGGTTCATACTGGAACACAGTGCAGGGAAGGGAGAGCACTTGGTGAGGTGGTAAAACCCTGTGGTTGAGCCGAGGCTTTACTAACCCTACAGCCACTAGTTTGAATGAGCCCTAAGTGTTATGTTGCATATTTCTGACACTTGAGATAAGGTTTCCTTCAAGCAATGCTGCAATGTATTCAGCTACTAGGCTCAGCTTCTGTTTAATCATCCCTCTTTAAGACACTCCCACTATTAGGCGCAACTTGACTATGTGCTCAATGTACAGCAGTAGAGTTGAGCGAACCCAAACTGTAAAGTTCGGGTCCGTACCGAACTTCCGGGTGTCCGTGTACTGAACCCGAACGTTTGAGAAAAACGTTCGGGTTCGGGTTCTGGTATTTTATCACACATGTTGAATAGCTGCAGGGCAGCCAATTAACAAGCGTTTCACTGCTTTTCCCTAGAAGCCACCACAGCCATGCCTACTAATGGCATGGCTGTGATTGGCCAGTGCATCATGTGACCCAGCCTCTATATGAGGCTGGAGTCACAGTGCTGCATGTCACATGCTCTTGGGTTAGTGTAGGGAGAGGATGCTGCCGGCGCTGTGAGGGACAGATTGTGAGGGACAGATTGCAGATCTAATAACTAGGTAGAGATTACTACTACTGCTGTGAGGGACAGATTGCAGTGATAATAACTAGGTTGAGATTACTACTACTGCTTTGAGGGACAGATTGTAGATCTATAACATATCATCCTGCATTACAGAACGATCTGATTACAGAACGATCTCTCAATCTGCATTACAGAACGATCTGATTACAGAACGATCTGATACTGGACTAGGTAGAGATTACTACTGCTTTGAGGGACAGATTGCAGATCTAATAACATCTCCCATTAGTCTTCCTTTTGCAGCCCTCTAGCACTTTCCAGTACTTTTTTACATTAATTTTTGTGCCGAAAAGTTCGGGTCTCCATTGACTTCAATGGGGTTCGGGGTCCGGGGTAAAGTTCGGATAACGTTCGGTACCGAACCCGAACGTTTCAGAGAAGTTCGGCCGAACCGGCTTAACCCGAACATCCAGGTGTTCGCTCAACTCTATACAGCAGTACTTATTTTTTTCTCCTTTTCCAGGGTTCTCCAAGTCCTTCATAATCATCTGTTTTAAGCTCCCTGTCTATTTTCAGTATATACAAAACCAGATGTATTGGAATTTTATATTTTATAGGTACAAGGAAGCTCAAGTTTTCTTTGACCATGGCCCTTAAGCCCCACTATCATGTTTGGCCAGCACTCTGCACGTCACTGTCTCCCTGAAATGTCCCTCGTTCTCAGGTTCAAAAGTTGGGAGGTATACACTTACAATATGTTGAAACAGCTTGGCTTGATGTTAGTAACCATATCTAGAGAGCCACTGAGAATGCTGTAAATTACTGTAATAGTCCACACTACTTACAGTGAAACTCATGATCTTCCAGGTTCTGTGGAAGCAGCTTCACTTGATACTTCTGACATTTAGAGAATGTCTTTTTTTGTATGTTTTTCAAGGAATACAAGGCATCCTCTGATTGAATAAGGTGGAGATTGTGATGTCCACCAGCCAGAGAACACCTCCAAAGAAATACAAGGCATTTTATGAATAGCGGAGGTGCCAAGTGAGCAACCTCCTGTGGTCATTGTGCAGAGGGGAAGCTTGCACAGAACCCAGCTTTCACTGTATGTATAATGATTTACAGCATCCCCAGCAGCTATCTCTGTGCTAACCATGCTACGATGCTACTGTGCTGGTGGATGTTTCAGTCAATGCATAGTGCAATTTTGGTGCATGTAACACAAACAATGTTATATTTTTAAGCAATTATTTGCAATTCTTTATATGAATTGTGCTTAGTCATCTTAAACACTATTGACTGTTCTCAGAGGAAGCATCTGTGCTAAGTGTAGGTTGCTTTCACTGTTTTCAGTGTTGCACACACAGTCAGCTTCCCAGAATGGGTATTTCTTTTTCTTTGTTAAGCAGGAAACACATTGCAGGTACTATCGGCACAATCACTATTGATAACATTAATTTAATATATAAAGAAAAAAATGACTCACAGTAACCCAAAATAAAGTGCTCCTGCAGTCCGCAAAAGGTGATGGCTAATTCATAACAATGTAAAGAAAACTGAGATAAAACAATTCATAAAATAAAATCTTTTTAACAGAAACTTTCATTAGTTAAATGTTAATTTATTGTAGAAAAAAATGATTCTACACAAGGAGAGGTTTTTGAAAGCAGTGAGTTTGTGTTCAAGATCATACACTGTGCCCTCCTGCCTGATAAAGAAGCACAGTGTGCAAAAAATGGGTGTGGTTTTCATTGCACTGAATATAGAGCATGCAGAGTTCAGGGGTCAGGAGTAAGTGATTCAGAGTTCAGGAGTCAGGAGTAAGTGATGCAGAGTTTGGAGGTCAGGAGTAAGTGATGCAGAGTTCAGGGGTCAGGAGTAAGTGACACAGTGCTCAGGGGTCAGGAGTAAGTGATGCAGAGTTTGGGGGTCAAGGGTAAGTGACATAATGTTCAGGGATCAGGAGTAAGTTATGCAGAGTTCGAGAGTCAGGGGTAAGTGGCGCAGAGTTCAGGGGTCAGGAGTAAATGATGCAGAGTTTGGGGGTCAGAAATAAGTAACGCAAAGTTCAGGAGTAAGTGACACAGAGTTCAGGGGTCAGGAGTAAGTGACACAGAGTTCAAGGGTCAGGAGTAAGTGACACAGAGTTGAAACCTCAGCTGTAAGTGACCCTCTATTACACAATGCAGCCACACAACCCTCCCCTGCAAAGCTTACCACCATTCTACCTGGCAGTGTTGCCAACCATCTGTATTTTTACTGGCAGCCAGTAAAATATGGGCACTTTTCTCCTGCCAGTAAATGCCGGTGACAGGAAAAGGTTGCCAGTAAAAAATATGGCTGTGACGCTCGGTTCGGAAATGCGCATTCCGAGGCCAACTGCCAGCTCCAGTGTGTTCAGGTGGCTCCGGTGGTGGAGGTGGTGCCTGGTGTCATGGTGCAAGTGAGCCTAGCAGAGCAGCTTGAACCTCGTGTGCAGGTCTGCGGGACGGGGGCATGGCAAGCCGTGAGCAGGACTGTCAGTGCTGTTACTACTGAAGGGACCACCTGGTGTGGAGAGACTGTCACTGTGACTCAGGGGGAGATATGTCATGTTGGTGAGGTGTCATCATCATCTGTGCTGCTGCACACTGCTGTCAGTGTCACTGTGAGAGGCAATGTCATGTGTGTGTGCCTGCCCATTCTATTTTATTGCTCTCCTGAGTCCTGTCCCTGAGCTACTTACTTATGATATCACAAATAAAATAAGAAATATGCTTTTTGCCTTAAAGTAGTGGAGAGAGATTAGAATGCTTGTCAGTTTTTATTGCTGTCTGTGTCCCCTTTAAGGGGATTCACCCTCTCTATTTGCCCGGTTTACCATTATCATTGAAAGGGAAAGTAAAATCCCCAATTTTGGGTTGTCCCTAGAAAAGTAATAGAGGAGAAATGTTTCAATGGGGATTCTGGTTCTGATGACCTGGGGATCCCCAAGGAATTCCATTAATTTGCAGGATTTCCTCTAATTTCCTGTTTGGCTATGGGACATGAAGTGAAGAGAAATCTCCACAATGGGATACAGATGGTGAAAAAAAATCTGACAGGGTTTATAACCCTCCCTTACTCTATCCAAAATGAAAAAAATGTTTTGCCTATAGTTCTACTTTAATGTCTACCTTAAATCACATTGCTAATTGCATATTGTTCTTATTTTTAGCCTAAATACTGAAATTTGCACTTAAAACCATATTTTGTAACTTTTGGAAATGCCAGTAAAATCTTGGCTGTGCCAGTTAATTTTAGGCGTTGTGTCAGTAAATTTCAATCTGGTAGGTTGCAACACTGCTACCTGGACTTATAGTGGTTCCTTCTGTGCTCAGTGCATAGTGTCCTCCACCTCCTCCTTTTCCAGGATCCAGTAGGTAGGGCTAGCAGTACTGTGACCAGCCTCAGCAGTGGCCACTCTCAGTCCTCCTCCCCCTTGAAACAAGGACCTGCCCTCCATCATTAAGCCAGTATTTGACCTCTGCAGCAGACATAAAACTGAACAGTGTTTCCCCACATTTACTGTTGTGCAATGTGTAAGGGCACAGTGGACCCCTTTCCTCTTGTGGCCTGTGTGCCCAGCACCAATTGCACCCATGGAGAATATACCACTATTCCACACACAGTATTTATGAATGTAAATTGACGGTTCTGATATAAAAACTATGACCTGCTAAAATAAGTAACTAATATAACACCTGCAGGTTTGCAAACTGATGCCAAAACATGCTACCAGCATGAGGGCAGGTAAGTTCAGAATTTATGTGATCTTTTACCACCAACAGTCATTGTTGAACTGAATAAGTTAAAGAGGAACTTCACCCACGGTTGTTAAAAATTAAAAGTCAGCAACTACAAATATCATAGCTGTTGACTTTTAACAAACAGGCCACCAGTACATAGAGTTCAGCTCTGTCTTTTCTTCCAACCCATTCTTTGCTGGACTTCGGATCCTCGGGGCCACCATCTTGGATTTGGAAGCTGGCTATGTGTTCCTGAAGTCTCACAGCCAGGTTCACCACCGTATATGCGAGAGGCATAGCTGTGCACTTAGACTGGTCCTGCAGCATCCTTAAATGTGTAATGTTTTTCTGGAGGCTGCAGGCGTGGTGGAGAAGGGGGAAGGGAGGCAAACTGCTCGCCTAGGCAGGGATTGGGGAAGTGGCAGCATGTACTGTTTAAAAAAAATAGAGCCGCTTTCCTAAAAAGAGACTGCTGTCAGGGGCTGGGGTAGAAAGAGGATAAACAGCATGTGGTTGAAGGCTCACATTAAAGAGCAATTCCCCTTTGGGTGCTCAATGTACTATGCAAGAGCTTTACCAAACGTTGTTGCAGATTCCTTCTTGTTCTTCTTTGCTCTGAAGAAAAAACTGTTTGATTATGTCAATGTGCAAAGTGAATCTGTATTATTATTATCAATCAGCTGATGCACTTGCAGTGTTCTAATGTGGAACATTGCAGGGTCTGATTCCTTTCAGAAGTGATTAACCCTTTAGGGGTATCTCACCAAAAATGATATTTTTGCTGCAGAAGATGCCTAAAATCTGATTTGTATCTTGGTGCAGATCTCTGGGAAAATCAGTGAGCTAATCACACAAGCAGGAAATTACATTTCTGGGGAAGTTCTGTACACCAACTATGTACAGAAGGTCTCCAGGTTGTCATGCTGCATTGGATTTTACAGAAAATGACAGTGCTGCAGATTGAAAAGAAAAGGTAACTTTTATTACTATTCACTCACAATATAACTAGTGTAGCAATTGTATGTAGCACCATGTGTAACAGTTGTAGCTGGCAGCTGGCAGGGAGAAAAGCAGCTATAGATTTACGGTGTCTGCTGTTGCCCATGCATGTGTTCACAGGAGATTTTTACACAGACACAGCTGGAGAGGACCTTTGCAACTGGTGTCCTGCTTGTCCTCTACTGAAAAGAAATGCACACGGGATTTAGACTTCTAGGATTGTGGGAGGTGTAGTTTCACACAGACAAAGCTGGCTTAATAGGCTGAATAGAGGAAACTACAGATCCCATGGGGCACTAGGACACAGAGAAGAGGTCGTTTCTTGTTGTTTTTCCCAGGCTGAGGAGAAGTGTGGAGGTAATTCAGAGAAACTGAACACACATAAGGTTGATAGCAGACCACTTACCATTTCATCCAATATACAGTAGAGGCATAGTGACAGACATTCTGGGACATTGGAAAGCACCACAGATGCTGATAGAGTCTGCTACCTGATCAAGGGGGAGCATGCTGCAGACACAGACAGGCTGTGTTTCACCCAGTATACAGAGGGAGAACACCTGCTGACACAAGAAGTTGATGCGAGGCCACTTGTACATTACACTTTGACAAGAGGGACAGTGTTACTTGCAAGTATTAGATAGTCAGTGCTGTTATCAGTACTTAAAGGGACCAGAGCCAGTGCCATTATCAGTGCTTAAAGGAACATTATTCTGAGCGCTCCGCCATAACTGTTGGGCCCCAATGAGCTGGCCAGCAAAAGAGAGTATATTACAGACTGATCAACTGAGGTGTATTGCTCTCCTTAATTCAGATTGCCCAGTATATTGATTGTTATTTATAGCATATTTCTTTCTACTGTTCACCTATCTACAATATATATTTCTTGTTTGCTGTGTCATTGCTGTTAGTCTATATCTCTTTTGCCACTGGGCACTGACCAGTGCACATGTGGTCAGTGATGTCACAAGGGGCAGACCATCAGGTGATGTCACCAGGTGGCCCCACCCTTTACCTGTTCAAGAACTGTCACCCCGTGGAGCAGGTATTCGTCAGTCAGCCTTCCTTACTGACTGAATACCCATTCACATAAGGGGGGCCGGGATCTGGGGGCCCCCTTGTTAAAGGGTGGTTTCCAGATTCTGATAAACCCCCTGCTAGCAGACCCCACAACCACCAGCCAGGGTTGTGGGGAAAAGGCCCTTATCATCAACAAGATGCCCTGCCCCAAAGCACCCCCCCATGTTGAGGGCATGTGGCCTGGTATGGTTCAGGAGGGGAGGCGCTCACTCGTACCCCCCTTTCATGGTCTGCCAGTCTGCATGCTCGGATAAGGGTCAGGTATGGATTTGGGGGGACTCCACATCATTTTGTAAATTTTGGCATGGGTTTCCCCTTTAAAATCCATACCAGACTTTTTTCCTATTGCGGGAAATGTTTTTTTTTCTTTCTGCTGTCAGTGGGAAAGCCTGTTGACAGCTGATGACTCATCCATTTTTAAGGTTGCAGGGACGGGCTTTCTGGTCCTGCTTCTAAATAGGTTTGCACAATCAGGGCTTAGAAAGCACTGTGCAGCTCGCAGTGCATTGAGGGGCACTTGGGGGGCGGGGCCATAACCATTCACGCAACACTACTGATAATGTGCAGGCACTTTCCCACACACAGCTTTAGGCCTTGGAAGCTTCACAGTCAGCAGCCAGACATCTTGGGGACATCAGAGCCAGTATAAGGTTTATGGAAAGCAAGGAAACTCCCCAAGATTCTACAAATACATTATCAATAAAAAGGGAAAAACTGAACATGTTGGCTCAATGAGAGATGAACATAGATGTCTGGTCACAAATGACAAAGAAAAGGCAAACATGTTGAGGTTGGAGGACAGAAGGTATAACTTGAAAATAAATGTATAGAGGGTTCTTTATGGTTAGAGATGTGTAAATGTGGAACTCCCTTGCTCAGATGGTGGTATCAGCTGGGAGTACTGACAAATTTAAATTTATTGATGTCTTCCCCAATGAGCACAATATACAGGGGTATGAAGACTCAAATTGACACATACACAAAGACACACACACACACACGTTGGACTGGATGTACCTGTATCTGTTTTCCAACCTTATCTACTTTGCAACTACTTCAGTAAGCCACTAACACTTTGGAAATGCTGGGCTGCAGGGCTGTTACTGACAAAAGGCATAATGAATTGCTATAGCAAGGGCAGCATCTGTGATGGCTAATTTCAAACAATGTATGTATGTGAACAGCCCAAAATGTCTCCTTGGTATTGGAAGCTTCACAGTCAGCAGCCAGACATCTTGAGGACATCAGGGCCACACAAGGCCTATGGGAAGTAAAAAAAAAAACACACAAAAATTATACAAATGCATTGACAGCAAAAATATAAGAACAGAACATGTAGGCCCAATGAGAGATAAGTATACATATCACAAATGACAAGGAAAAGGTAAATGTCACACTAACACAAGTGGTCAGGCATTATAGCTGGCTTCTGCATCTGGCTTCACCTATAGCAGCCCGATAAGCCAAGCAGGCCTACTGGTACTTGGTTGCCCCCAGGTCTTATACACAATACTTTAGTACCTCGCCACCACGCCAGGGCAGGCGCGAACTGAGCAAAGTAAGCAGCTACTTGCGGTTGGCAGACAGGCAGGCAAGATTCAGAATAACAGGGTCAAATCTGTAGTCAAAAGGAAGGCAGGGTTTAGAGAATAGTCAATATCCAATCTGAGATCATGAACAAGGGAATTCAGACAGCAGAGCAGGACAGACAAACAGAGAGCTTGCACACATGGAACCAGCATTATATCACAAGCATTAGACTGCAGACTTGGCTGGCTTCAATCAGGTTTGTTTTCCACCCAGAGACTGGCCACAACAATCAGCTTGCAGGTGGACAGACAGGGAGTGTGCAACATACCTGGTGGTGGAGCCTGACATGTGGAGGTAGGCTTCTCTTAAACCTCTGGCTCAGGAACCCTGGTAAGGTGACAGAGGCACCTGAGCACAGAGTGAGCATGAGTGCCTGAATGGTCTCTCATTGCAGGATGCTGAAAAGCAGTGCATGCAATGCTGAATAGCAGGCTGTGCATTGCTGAAGAGTGAGCTGTGAGTTGCTGAAGAGCAGGCTGTGTGTTGTTGTAGAGCAGGGTGTACTAGTTGGAAGACCGGAGCAGGATTTAGGCACAGGTCAGCAGATTCAGATGCAGACAAACAGGGTCAGGCAGTTAGGGTCAGCAACAGAAAGACAGATCAAGTACAAGCGGCTGGCATAAGAGTAATCAAAGTCAGACCAAAGTCGGTAATGGCAGGCAGATGGGCGGATAAGCAGAAGGAGAAAACAGAGACCAAACCCAGAGACAAGCCAGGGGTCGGTACGGGCAGCCTTCAGCCAAAGTTAGGAGCAGATCAAGTAGATAACAGGTAGACAACATAGGAACAGGTAGCAAGTATTCTGGAAACATAGTAGACAAAATGGCAAGGACCCAAGGCCCTAGTACAGCTTATATAGCTCACCTGGTGTTTCTAGAGCTTGCTCACCTGTTTATGTACGTGCATGCGCACCTGCGAATTGGCCATGGACAACTCTTCTATGCACAGCAATGCGCCTTACCTAACAGAGTGTAACATACCTGGTGATGGAGCCCAAAGTGTAGAGGAAGGCCTCTCTTACAGCTCTTGGTCAGGAGCCCTGGCAGAATAACAAGAAACACCGGAGCACAGAGTGGTACGAATGCCTAATAGGACTTCTGCTGGAGAATGCTGATCGGGATATATAGGAGCAACTGGCAGGTCGCATGCTGGCAGAAGGGCAGGAACTGGTGACAGCTGGATCCGGTGCAGTAAGGAGAGCCAAGGCAAGGTCAGACGATCCAGGTTAGCAACTAGGAGGTAGATCACACACAGGCGGCATGCAGAAGAGTAGTCAGATTTCAGGTTAAGGTCGGTAACAACAAGGCAGATGAACAGAAGTACAGTCCAGGGGCAAGCCAGGGGTCAGTGCAAGCAGAGTTCAGGCAAAGTCAGGAGTAGATAGGGTCGGCAACTGGCAATACAGGAACAGATACACAAATGCTTCAGGAATGTAATAGACCAAACAGCTGACAACAACTGACACAAGGCACTAGTGCAACTTAAATAGCCCTCCTGGCGCCCGCTAAATGGCCATGAACGGGGCTTACAGGAACCATGTGCGTCTTCCCTGGGAGAATGTATCACAACCAAAACTAGGATGAAGGATTGAGACTAGCAGCTGTGAAGGAGCAGGAGTGCAACACGCTCCTGACAGTAAGCATGTTAATACATTTCGTCTTCAGTTTAAACTAGGGTTGTCCCGATACCGATACTAGTATCGGTATCGGTGCAGATAATGAGCATTTGCCCGAGTACTTGTAACTAAGGAGATGTTAACAACACCCTTAAAAGAGCGACGCGACCGAGTATTCCACACCTCCGGTTCCCAGGAGGTGTCCAGATCCCTCTCCCACGACCGAGCATAGGTTGTCTTTTGGCAGTTATTAGCTAGGAGTGAGTATATTAGAGAGATCCCCCCTCTTTGGTCATTCATCTTCGCACACCAAGATTCGTAAGCTGAGACAAGGGGTGGGTTCGGTTTCGTGTTCCAGATTGAGTGAAGAAAGTGGGATATTTGTAGAAAGCGGAACCTCTCACTCTGGGGCATGTCCAATTTACTGATGCAATATCCCATAGTGAGAGGGCCAGAGGAGGTGAAGAAGTGTCCTATCCTATAGAGCCCCACCATCCATCCACCATTTAAATGCTAGGATATTGCATCCCGGCTGAAAGCTGGGATTGTGAAACAAGTGGGTTAATGGGCGGAGATGGGAAATCAGCGCAGGGATTTTATGGAGGCGGTCACAAAGGGCCAAGGATTGTGAGAGAGTGGGGGCTAAAACGGGTGGTCGCGATTTAGGGGATGCCCAGGCAAGAAAGTCAACTGTGTGGTTCGGGGTTGCCTGCCTTTCCATTAGCAACCAATCTGGTTTTGAGTGGCGATAGTATATTGCCGAAAACTGAGTAAGCTGAGCCGCCTGATAATACCACCATAGGTTGGGAACGCCGAGACCCCCTTGCGATCGGAGTCGAAATAATATATTTCTAGAACATCTACTACCCTTTGCGCCCCAGATGAATCGGGTGATTTTAGATTGGAATTGTAGCAATTGGGCCTTTTTAAGAGGGATGGGCAGGGAACGGAATAAATAGAGTAAGCGGGGGAGGAGGGTCATTTTAATAGTATGGACTTTACCTAGCCATGATAAGTCATATTTAGCCCAAGTTTCCAAGTCTTTAGCTAGTTTGCGGAACATTGGGGGGTAATTTGCTTGGTATAAGGATTCATACCCAGAGGTGAGGTACACCCCTAAATACGGGATAGATGTGGAACTCCACTTGAAGGGGAAATATGTTGTCAGGGTATCAACTGTAGATAGGGGGACCGTGACGTTTAATGCTAGGGATTTGGCTGTGTTCACTAGGAGTCCCGAGAATTCCCCAAAATGTTTAATCGTGGAAAAGATGTTAGGCGTGGAAATAATGGGGGAGGTTACAAAAAGCAGCAGGTCATCGGCAAAGAGCGCACTCTTATGCTTCTGATCCCCACACCTAACCCCTTTAATGTCCGTGTTATGCCTAATCTCAACAGCTAGGGTTTCAATGGCAATCGCAAATACAAGAGGAGATAGAGGGCATCCCTGCCTCGTTCCCCTACCTATATGAATCGCTTCAGAGTAAAACCCCTGCAATTTAATTTGGGCACTGGGATTTGAGTAAAGGGAGTGCAAAATACCCAGGAAGTTAGGGCCAAAACCCCACTTGTTCAAAACCCTAAATATGTACGGCCAGGTCACCGAATCGAATGCTTTTTGGATATCGATAGAGAGGAGAAAACCCTCTTGCGGAGGTCCCCCATCCCATTGGGAGCGCAATAGGGAGACAATATCAATAGCCCTCCGGATCTGGTCCGGTCCTTGTCTCCCCGGGATAAAGCCCGCCTGATCTCTATGTATGTACTGAGCAATAAAACCGGAGATCCTGTTTGCCAGGATTTTTGTTAATATTTTTAAATCGTTATTGATTAACGAAATCGGTCTGTAATTTTCTACTAGACTTGCATCTTTACCTGGCTTAGGAATAACCGAGATGTAGGCCATGTTTAGGGCTTTATCCAGGGGAGAACCCTGGCGTAATGAATTAAAAAATTTAGCCATATGTGGGGCTAAGGTTTGTGCAAATTTTTTGTAATAGCAGGCCGAGAAGCCATCAAGACCAGGAGCTGAGTGGAGTTTGATGGCTTTAATTACTCCTATAATTTCAGCCTCAGAAATTGGGTCCTCCATAATGTCCCTATGATCCTGACTGAGAGTTGGAAGAGGGATGGTATCCAGGTAACCATCCAGCTCCTCATCAGATCTAGTTACTGGAGATTCATACAGGTCTTTATAGAAACCCTGGAAGCGTTCCATGATAATTTTAGGATTATGTGTGAAAGAACCCTCTGGTGTCCGTATTTTGGGGAGGGAGTGAGAGAATACCCTGGGGGATATTTTAGCTGCCAGTTTGGTACCCACCTTATCTTTGTGGAGGTAAAATCGGGCTCCTGACCACCTAAGCTGCTTCTCGGCTGTGGTTGTGAGGGCTAAGTTCAAGGCTGTCCTGGCATTCTCCTTACTGGCTAGGGTACTTTTGGATAGGGACTTCTTATGGGCTTTGCTTGCTATTAGAAACTCCTTTTGGAGTTTAGTGATGGTAAAATTGTGCTCACGACGTAATTTAGAGGAGAGTTGCATAAGCTTTCCCCTGATGACCGCCTTATGAGCCGCCCACAGGGTCTCAGGGGAAATCTCGGGACTAGAATTAATTTGGAAGTATTCTTGGATGTCCTTCTCTATTAGGGTGCAATGAACTGGGTTGCTTAAGATAGATTCATTTAGGCGCCATTTAAAACTAGATTGGAACCCTGCTGATTTTGATAGATCTAGGAGAACCATAGAGTGGTCAGAAATGGCTGAGTCCTTTATGAAAGCTTTGGTGATGAGTGGAATATGTGTGACCTGTATCAAGATATGGTCTATCCTAGCATATCTTTGATGGGGTGCGGAATAGTGAGTGTAGTCTTTCGCTCGAGGATTCACTTCTCTCCAGGCATCCACCATGCCCTGCTCATAGAGCATAGTAGCTATTTTGGTGCTCTGTTTGCCCAGCTTCTGAAGCCAAGAGAGGCCCTTATTAGACTTGTCCAGGGAAGGGTCGAAGGCTAAATTTGAATCTCCACCCATTATGCAGATGCCCTATATATGAGAGGACACTTCGTGAAGCATGGAGCGAAAGAATTCCGCCTGGTTAATATTAGGGGCATAGCAAGATATGAAGGTGTAGAGTACCCCTTCCATCGTGCCTGAAACTAGTAGGTATCTCCCCTCTGCGTCTTTATGCATGTTTGATAGGGAAAACTTAGTGTGTTTGGAGAAACAAATTGCAACTCCTTTAGTTTTATTAGGGGCATTGGAGAGGTAGAACTGGGGGAAGTGCTCATGTAGGAAGGACGGGTTGTATGAAGCCTGGAAATGTGTTTCTTGTAGAAGAAGAACCTGCACCTTATTTGCTTTGTATTGATTAAATAATTTCTTCCTCTTACATGGGGAGTTCAACCCCTGCACATTATGCGAACCAATACGGAGGGAGGAGTAAGTGTTAGAGCTAGGTTGCATGAATCTGACTAGAGGAGGGATCTCTGAGTGTAAACTGTGCTCTTGCCCCACCAGTTGTGGAGGAATGAAGTTGTCTCCCACTGCTGGAACCGCCACTATTCTTCACTGGGAGTGAGACCCAAGGAGAACCACCAGTTGACCGCAGGGAAGGAGAAGAAAAAAGGAGAAAAGAAAGAGAGAAGAAGGAGTGCACTTTGCCTGCAAGAGAGAAATATGGTTGTTTAGCTTGTGAAAATTGTATGAGCAGCAGTACTGTATATACCATATACCACCATACCCAAGCACCTGAACTTGAACGATGAGAGAAAAAACGAACAATATCCCGCCCCAAACTCCCTAGGGCAGAGGGGGACCCATCCCCATCTGACCCCAAAAGGAACCTAAAAAACCTCCCCATTAGGCCGGGGAGATAGGTCCTAGGGTGGAAGTGGAGAACAACCACTCAAGGATGAGTAGAGGTGCAATGCAGCCCGAATGGCCACACCGCCTTAAAACAGATAGTCTATTAAATTTATAGTCAGCACAACAGCCTAGCATGGATCAACAGGAAAATCGTGCAGTCAGTTGCCCCCCCTACCAGAGGAAAGGGGGCAAGAGCATGGGAGGACCCCCCACAGACAATTGATGTGAGGGGTGCCACCCCCTACTATGACTGCACCTGTGGAAGTTTCCCTCCAGGAAAAAACAAAAATAGGGTACTTCCACAACTTTGAACGTTTCCTTATTAACTACATAAACAGTAAACTTAAGGATTAAGGACCGGGACGGAATTACTCCGCAAAGAAAAAG
The DNA here is from genome assembly GCA_018402905.1 of Glandirana rugosa. NCBI lineage: Eukaryota > Metazoa > Chordata > Amphibia > Anura > Ranidae > Glandirana > Glandirana rugosa. The sequence continues at coordinate 337,590 of BLSH010528720.1, forward strand.
GTGTCCAACAGGAAGCCGGGAACGCCCCAAAGGGCAGTTCTGATCCCACCAGGTGAGATCTAAAAAAAGGTTTAAAGAGAAAAAAAGGAGTTACTGCAGCTGAAGACATGTCAAGGTGGCCTAGCTTCTTTAGATCGCTTGGCCTGTTGCTTTTGCCAGAGGGGGAGGATAGGGCTCTGTGGAGAAGGTCTCTTCGCAGCTGCTGAGGATTTTGGCTGGTTCTTGTCCAGGGGCGACTGTGTGATTAGACCCAGATGCAGCAGTAAACGCTCTCCATCCTGGATAGATGAGAAGCCATATGCCTTGCCAGAATATGAGAAATTTAAACGAAATGGAAAGGACCATTTATATGTGATGGAATTTTTCGTCAGGACCTCCAGAAGGGGTTTCAGTGATCTCCGCCGCTGAATGGTGTATGGAGACAGATCAGAAAAGATCTGAATTGGGTGACCTTGAATCTGCAGTTGATCCTTATTGCGTGCCATCCTCATTACTGTCTTCTTGACCTTGTAGTGATGGGGTTTGACCACAATGTCCCTCGGCAAGCCGTCTTGTCGTGGGGCCTGTAGTGCCCTATGAGCACGGTCCAATTCCAGGTGATGAGCTGGAATGTTGGGAATCAACTCTTGTAAAAGGGAACGAACCACTGCCTCAGAGTCCTTAAAGGATTCAGGAAGCCCCCTGATCCTAAAATTATATCTGCGAGACCTATTTTCTAGATCATCGATCTTGTTAAGTGCCATATCCAACTGCCCATACAGTTCTTGTATACGGTCAGTGTTCTGGTTTGCCTGTGCAACCACCTGGTCTGTCTTGGCTTCAATCGCATCAATCCTGGCTCCTAGCTGGTGTAAGTCTGCTTGTATAGTGGTGGTGATCTGTGCAGCATTTTGGGACAGGCCTTTTGTCAGCATCTGTGAAAAGCTTTCCATCAGGGAGGACATATTCATGAGAGAGGAGGAGTGGATAATAGGGGAAGCTCCCAGACGATCTGGTGTTTGTTGAATGTCCCCTAGCAGTGAAGGAGTTAATGAGCCTATGGAGCCCTCTGCGTGAGATCCCGACAGGATCGGGGAGACAGGTATAAAGTTCTTACCCACCATAGGGCTAGCCATCTGATCCTGGCCACAGCATAAATTGTCCTGGTCTGCTATAGAGCGTTCCTCCTCCTCCTCGTGTGTCCATGTAGTACTCACGGTCGCCATCTTGGAATTCGGGCCTGCCGAGGCCCCGGCCTCAAGTTGCCGGGAAAGGTCCCTCCGCGCTGCGGGGCTCGTCATCCAGGGGTGCCCGGGTGCTCACTGAGTCCTTAGGGGGGATATCGCAGCTGTATGCCGGCTGTGGCGGAGCTACGGCGGTGTCTGATAGCCGTTCGGGAGCGGAGCTCTCAGTGCATACGTCCGCACTCGGAGCTGCCGCGCCTGCGCCTCATTTTGGCCAAAATTTATGAAGAAATTAGATTTTTTTTTAAAAAATGTATTGAATGGTTTATAAAAGAAAGTAAAACATATTGTGTTTTTTTCAAACTTTTTGTCATTTTTGTTTATATCGCAAAAAAAAAAAACAGTGGTGACTAAATACAACCAAAAGTAAGCTCTATTTGTGTGAAAAAAAAAAAATTATATAAATTTTGCTTGGGCACAGCATGGCATGACCACGCAATTACTAGTTAAAGTAGTGCAGTGCTGTACCGCAAAAAATGGCCTGTCATTAAGGGGGTAAAATCTTCTGGAGTTGGTTACATTATTCGCTAAATAACTGGGATTGGGTGTAGGGAGCCATGGGATATTCCAGAAACCCTTCACTCTGTAGTTACTCCTTGAAACAGTCCATTTAGTGGTAGCCCAAGATATGGATAGTACTGAGACACCATGTGCAACGTCCCAGGCCAGGCAAGTGTTAGCCTTAATGCACAAGGGGTTGCAGCAGCTGCAGTCACCAGTATCCTGCACACAGGTCTGTACTCACATTGTCCCTGTATCCTTGGATGCCACCTTCCAATATTCAACAGACTTTCCTTAGTGAAAGTTTCAGACAGAATCCGCAGCAAAGTGCCTTAGCTGCAGCGAATTTCAGCAAGTAGGCCCCCCAGCTCAGCAGAGGATGGGACTTTGCTGAACACAGGAAGAAATTCATCTGGGCTGCCTGCAAGGGTGGCAGCCTTTCAGGCTGGGAACTTTTCCTACTGGACAAGAACAGGGCTGCCCCAGATCACAGACTATGTATGCGCTCCCCGGCCACCTGCTGGGCCCCCTCCCCTAAGACACCATAAATATTCAGGTTGCTGATTTGCCTTTCCAGCCCACTAAATTACAGAATCCTCCAGAAGGCAGGGAGAAACAATCAAACCTGCAACCAGTGGAACCCAGAACAGCCCAGAGCAATCACAAACTGCTCCACCGACTACAGAGAAGCCAGAATAAACTAACTTTACCTAGCAACCTACTGGGAGGGTGCTACATGAGGGATACATCAACTGTACATCGACTGTACTCTTTTATTTAAAAAAAAAAACTTGTTTCACCTCATTTTCAGTATGCAGTACAGTTTTGGTCGGCTCTCAACAGGAAGGATGTCCTTGAATTAGAGAGAGTTTAGCACAATGACAAAATTAAAAAAGGTGCTGGAGGACCTCACCTATGAAGAACGACAATTCAAATTGTGCTTTTTCTCCTCGGAGAGTAGGTGCTTACCCAGTTGCCTACCTTCTGTTTGTTACAAACGCCTAATAAATCTCTTCCTCTTTACTCAAGGTGAGTCTTTTAGGTCCTAGAGACTGCCAGTAGTTGCTTATCTCCCCTGTTCATTCATGTGCAGGAGCCATTCAGAAGCCTTTCTCGTTGAATGATCATTGTGACAGCCAATCACAGTGTGTAACATTTCTTGTTCAAAAGTTTTATTTAGGTTAACAAGTGAAACAGAAAAGAGAGCAGGGAATATACACCGATGATAATACAGTAATACAATGAGACATCGTAAAAAAGAAGGAGTCAGCAACAAAGATGCCAATGGAGAAATATTAAGTTACATTTCAGGGGGACTGCTTTTAGCGTGGTAGAGTTCCCGGTTGGGAGAGTCAACCGGCACCCTCAGACACCCCGTCTGGGAGCAAGCTGTGTCGTAAGGGGAACCGCTCAACCAACCTGAGGTCTATAGCTCCAGTGTACCTTATAGGAGACTTATAACAAAAGTTGCGGTTAGGACTATGGATCACCGGAGGAAGTCCAAAGATTCGACTGGGTATCTTAGAGGACTAAGGTAAGTAGACAGTGTATAGGAGAGGAAAAGTGGGGGAGAGTGAAAAGGGAGAGATTCAGGAATGAGAAAAAAAAAAAGGAAAAAGGGGGGGTTATTTGTTCCTCGCCGGGAGAAAGAAGATTAGTTATGGTCAGACACGTTAGGTACATGGGGGGGTTGGTGGTGTTACTTTTACGGAAGGAGGAGTGAGTGGTCAAAGTTGGTGGGTAAGTAATGTTCGGTCCAGGGGAGCCAAATTTTTTCGAATTTTGGGATGTTATTGAGTAGTGTAGCTTCAATCTTGGCGTGCATCATTGCATTCGTAACTCTTTGAGTTGTTTCTAATATTGATAGATGTGGGGTCTTCCAGGCCTTAGCTACTGTTTGTTTAGCGGCAGTGGTAATCTGTAGCAGTAGTTTGAAACAGTGTTTATTGATTCCAATGGGTTTTACATTTAGTAGGGCTATATCTGGAGAGGGGTTAATTTCAATTTTGGCAATCGTTGAGATCAATTTAAAAATTTCGGACCAGAATTTGGCAATGGCAGGGCAGGACCACCATATGTGTCTATGGGTGCCAGCTTCCAAACAGCCTCGGAAGCAGTTTGGTGAGTGTGCGGGGGCAAATTTGGCTATGCGGCTGGGAACCAGGTACCAGCGGAGCAGGACCTTGTAATTCGTTTCTAACGCGACAATGTTTTGAGAAGCTGATTTGGTGTTTTGCCAAATTTCTGACCAGGTGTCTGGGTCTAGGTCAAGGCTCAGATCTTGCGCCCATTTGGAGGTATAGGGAAGAGACGTATAACATGGGGAGTCTAATAAATTCTTGTATATCAGAGAGATTAGTCCATGGGCATGTGGATCTTTAAGGCATATATGTTCAAAATTAGTCATGATGGGAAGAGATGGGTCAAGGCGTTTTCATGGGGAGAAGAAGTGCTTAAGCTGAAGGTATCGAAAAATCTCCGAGCTGGGGAGATCGAAAGAGTCCTTTATTGTTGGAAATGGCATTAGTGTTGAGCGAACCCGGACTGTAACGTTCGGGTCCGTACCGAACTTTCGGGTGTCCGGGGCACGGACCCGGTCCCGGACATTTCAAAAATCGTTCGGGTTCGGTCCGGGGTTCTGCTATTTTACTCCACGTGTTGAGAAGCTGCAGGGCAGCCAATCAACAAGCGTTTCACTGGTTTGCCCTTAGAAGCCATCACAGCCATGGCTACTAATGGCATGGCTGTGATTGGCCAGTGCATCATGTGACCCAGCCTCTTTATAAGCTGGAGTCACAGTGCTGCAGTCACATGCTCCTTGGGTTAGTGTAGGGAAAGGAAGCTGAAAGCATGAGGGAGAGATCAGAGACATTTTAAGACCTGATCCTGCATCCTGAGATAGATTACTTTACTACTGCTGTCTGTGCTGTTGCTCTGAGGACAGATAGCAGAAATTAGAGATTTCACATACCGCTGCTTTGAGTTGCAGATCAAACTCTGCATAAAACAACGATAGCTACGATCGTGCTTAACGATCAGATTGTTGGGGGAAT
>BLSH010528720.1:346609-362821 GCA_018402905.1 Glandirana rugosa
CACATATTCTCTGTCCCCTTTAGGGGGATACCCATAGCGATATCCGTCACCTGACGTCAGGAGAGAGTCAACGGTTATAGGAGACCGAACGTTGGTTCCTAGCTCCTTTTTAATGGTTGGGGTGAGAGAGGTGTAAACCCTGTGGGAATTTAAATTCAAATTTGACGTTAGACGTGTGTTGGGAGAGGATAGAATAGATGTGTTGGGGTGTAAGATGGGTCGAACCCAGAGGGGTTTAAGGAAGAGCTTTACCCACTTGCGTCTGGACGAGTCCCGTGTAAGGGAGAAATAGAGTCTATTTAAGTACGGTAAATCTCAACTCGCTTGGAGACCTTCAAGCCCAAGACGACCAGGCCGGCTGTTCGTTGTCCGTGCGATCGTTCGGGTTCCGTCCGGACCCGGACCCAGACTTTGTCCCGAAGTTCGGCCGGACCAGCAGAACCCGAACTTCCAGAGGTTCGCTCAACTCTAAATGGCATGAATTTATCTGAGATAAAGAGGGAATGTGCCCTGAGCAGGTCTGCGTTCACCCATTTCGAGAAGGAATTTGGGGAGACCCAAGCTGGGTAGAATGTGGGGTTGTGTAGATAAGATAGGAGAGGGTTGTGTGCAGATTGCAGTTTAAACTTAAATTTAAGGGTGTCCCAAATGTGGAGAGAGTGGGGTTGGTAATTTTTCCTCGATCCTTGGTTGCAAGCCAGAGGATATTGGCAACTGAGAGAGGACTGCAGTCCACTGCCTATAGCGATACCCATAGGGGGATTTCCCTGGTGGCGTGGTAATTAGCCAGCGTGGCTATCTGTGATGCTTGGTAATACTTCAGAAAGGAGGGAAAGCCCAAGCCACCCCGTATTTTATGTTGGAAAAGAACTAGCTTAGAGACGCGAGGTTCCTGGTGTTGTTCCAAGTGTAGGCTAGAGCCCTCCGTTGCAAGATGCGGAGAAAATAGGCGGGGATTGAGATGGGGAGAACTCTAAAAAGAAATAAAATCTTGGGTAGAATAACCATTTTAAGTATAGGTGATACGTCCTAGCCAGGAGATAGGTAGAGTAGACCAGGAATTCATCAGTTTTGTAATATGGGCAAGCATTGGGGGGTAGTTAGCAGCGAAAAGATCGGTGGGGTCAGGGGTTAATTTAATTCCCAAGTAGGGTAAATTATTCTGGGCCCAGGAGAAGGGTAGTACTTGTTGGAGTTGCTCTTGGAGGGGGGCGGGAAGAGATATGTTGAGAATCTTAGATTTCTGTAAGTTAACAGTTAGTCCAGAGATGGTGGCAAATTTGTCCAGTATGGTGAGCAGGGTAGGGGCAGACGTCAAGGGAGAGGTGAGGAAGATGAGAACGTCATCAGCAAAAAGACATAGCTTGTGCTGATGTCCTCCCAACTCCAAACCTCTGACATCTTGGTTAGAGCGAATCATTTGTGCCAGGGGTTCTATAGCTAAAGCAAATAGGAGAGGGGACAGAGGACATCCCTGCCTGGTTCCTCTGCGCACTTGAAATGAATCGGAGCGGTATCCAGCGTATTTAACATGAGCTGAGGGTGCGGAATATAGAGAAGTGACCCAACGGAGGAAATGTGGTCCGAAGCCCTATTTCTGTAGGATTGAAAATAGATATGACCAGGATACTATCAAATGCCTTTCGTATGTCCAGGGAGAGAAAGCAGGCAGGGATGTTGCTTGTACGAGCGTGGTGGGATAGGAGAGAAGCTCTTCTAATGTTGTCTCCTACTTGTCTAGAGGGTATGAATCCGACCTGGTCTTTATGGATGAGGGATCCTATGATTGTGTTTAGGCGTGTGGAAAGGATTTTAGTAAGGATTTTGATGTCTATGTTTAAAAGGGATATTGGGCGGTAGTTAGACCAAGAGGAATCATCTGCAGAGGGTTTAGGGATCATGGTGATTGCAGCATGGAGAGATTCAGGGTTGAAGGAGTGGCCGTTCAATATGGAATTAAGAGCTTCGGAAAGGAGAGGGACGAGTAGGTCTATGTATTGTTTATAGTAGGTAGCTGTGAAGCCGTCTGAGCCTGGTCTTTTATGGAGTTGAGGGATTTGATTGCCTTACAGACTTCTTCGCTGGATATGGGTGCATCTAATGTCTCCTTGTGTGAGGTCGGTAGACTGGGTAGTGTGATGGAATCAAGAATATGGGAAGACAGTGATTGAGCTGTTGGGGGCTGTTGGGCATAGAGGGAGGAGAGATGACGGCGGAATGTTTCTAGGATTTTTAATGGGTTACTGGAGTAGGTATTCGGGGCGGTTTGGAGGCGGATTGGTTTGCACGTTTTGTCTATGTTACGTAAAGTTAAGGCTAGAAATGTGTCCGGTTTGTTGGCTTTTGTATAAATTTTGTGTTTGGTACGTCTGAGAGATTTTTCGGCTGAATCTGTCAGGAATAAATCTAGTTCTAGTCTGGCGTTGTCTAAATCTTTTTTGTGAGCTGGGGTGGGGTTTGTTTGAAAATTATTGTGTGCTTGTGAGAAGTTCGCCTCTAACGTCTGGAAGTGTGCCTTGCGCTCTTTTTTCCGCCTTGTGGCTAAACTTATCAGGAAGCCCCTAAGGACTGGTTTGTGGGCTTCCCAGACTGTCAGGGGTGAAGTCTCATCAGTTTTGTTTTCTACAATGTACCTACGGATTTCAGTCTCTATTTCAAGAGCGTAGGAGGGATTGGCTAGTAGCGAGTCGTTGAGTGACCACGAAAAGTATTTTTGTTGTGGGATTAAGGAGATAAATGAGGACATTATGGCATTGTGGTCAGCCCAAGAAATAGGAATTAGTGAGGAGGAGACCAGGGCAGGGGAGGTTCCTATGGTTGTGAAGATGTGATCAATACGAGAGAAGGAGTTGTGCGGATGAGAGTAGAAAGAGTATTGTTTTTTGGTCGGGTTGCATTCTCGCCATGTATCGATCAGTGCATGTTGTTGGAGCAAGTGGGAGAAGGTAAGTTTGGAGGGGCCTGGGGGGGGGTGAGTAGGGGGATTTGTCCAATGTAGGGTGGATGACTTGGTTAGAGTCGCCACATATTAGTAGGGTGCCTTGTTTATGGGCCTCAACTATCTGGAATAAGTGAGATAAAAATGCAGTGGGGTTGCGATTGGGCGCATAGTAAGACACCACTGTGACTTCAGAGTCAAGCAGCGTGCCTTTTAAAATCAAATATCTGCCTTCGGGGTCTTTGATTTCGGCTTTAAGCACGAAGGGTGCTGTACGGTGGAACCCAATCAGGACTTCTCTTTGTTTGGTTTGTGCCGAGGCTGTAAAAAATTGTGGGTATGAAGAGCTTAGGAATTTAGGGCAGTGGCGATCAGTAAAGTGGGTTTCTTGGATACAAACCACATGGGCTTTTAATGAAGAAAAGGATCTAAAGGCTTTACGTCTCTTGTTAGGGGAATTTAGGCCTTGGGCGTTTAGGGTGAGAATGTTCAGGGGGGCCATGAGTGTAATGGGGAGGGTTTTGTAAAAAGTGTCTGTGGTACAACAGTAAGATGTGTCTCCTGGTGAGGAAGTTAGGGAGGAGAAGAAGGAAAGTAAAAGGAAGGCATTAGGGGGGAAAGGGAAGGAGGAGAGAGATAACTAAAAATAGGGAAGTGATGAGTTCCGTCTGTGGTGGGTTGAATTCCCTCGACAGAGGGGGTCATGTTGCTCAGAAAGTACCCAGTTGGGTTCTCTATGAGCAAGTTGGGGGCAACAGTGACATACAGGCACGAGACCATCAGCAAGTGATACTCTGGAAAGGAGGTCAAGGGAGATTTTGATGTGGTGATTAGAAGGTTGTGAGAAGAGCTAAGTAACAGTTGTAACATACATATAAACACCTTGCTTCAAAGAATACATCGTAGGGAGTTCCTTGAGTAGGGGTGCGTACACCTCCTGAAATATTGTCCGGCCCGGCAGTCCCCCCAGATCCCCGATGAGGCGGGGGGGCTACCATACCCGACAATCCCCTGGAAAGTCAAGGACCCCATGGGTCACCAGAGGTGCTGCAGTATGGAAAAATGGGTGTTTGGTTAAAGCAGAGATAAGGGTGGGGGCAACACAAAGATGTTGAGGGCGTCCAGGCCCCGGCTCCCAGGGCAGCTCAACCCCACCCAGACCCTCCCAAAGGGAGGTGTGTGAGGGGTCGGTCCGACCAGGGTAGGTCTCAAGGCCAGAACAACCCAGCAAAACTGTAAATGATAACCGTTTAAACATAAACATGAACAATACATAACTGAATGTAAAATTTTGAATAAGGCAGAATCTTACGGGAAGGTCAGAATGTTGTTAGGTGGCAGTCTTTTTAAACCAAAGTTTTAGCGTGACACATAGGACACTGTTTCCTGGAAGGTGTGCTTGCTATGGAGGACAATAAGAGGCTGAAGGCTCACCTAATCTGGGTAGTATTCAGTCCATAGAGTCCTGTTGATCTTGGGAGGTAGGAATAAATCTTCCTCTTTTAGTGGTGGATGCCGGAGAGGCAGATGATTTCTGTGGGGAGACAGAAGCGGACCTCCGGCGGGTGTTCTGTGTTGAGGCTGCGGTATGGGTGGAGAGATGTAAAGCTTGCAGCTGATCGCGAAGATCCTCCGCTGTCTTGGATTGGTATTTGCGACCCTGGTATGTGAAGCGCAAAGAAAAGGGGAAGCCCCATGAATAGATGATTTTGTGATGTTGCAGCACCTCTAGGTATTGCTTAAAGGATCTGCGGTTCATTATGGTGGTTTTGGATAAGTCTGCAAACAGTTGGTAACTGTGGCCTTGGAAGATGAGGTGTTCCTTATGTCTAGCCGCCGACAATAGTTGTTCCTTAGTGCGGTAATAAAGCATTTTGGCTATAATGTCCCTAGGGGGACCATCCTGTTTGCGGGGAGCAAGGGTGCGGTGTATTCGTTCAATTTCCAATCTGTCAATTGGGATGGATGGGGAAAGTTCTTGAAAAAGGGCTGTAATAGTGGAGTTTAGGTCCAAGATGGACTCTGGCACTCCTCTGATCTGGATGTTGGACCGTCTGGCCCTATTTTCCTGGTCCTCTATCTGTGCTTGTAGCGCCAAATTAGCTTCCTTCAGGGCTTCCAGTTCATCGGCATGATTCGCCGCCTGTGTTTCTAGCTCATCCGTGCGGGTTTCCAGCTCAGATGTGCGCTGGCCTAGCTCTCTGATTTCTCTAGAGAGGCGTTCGGTGATTTCATCGGAGGTACGTTGCAAGGCCCGTGTGAGCATACGTTCGAACTGTTGTAGTAAAGGGCTTGCTTGTGAGCAGTCTTTGGGGGATAACGGTGAGGCCAGGTGTTCGTTGTCTGACTCACCTTCGTCGGGGTGAGTGGCCATCTTCTCCTTGTATCTTGGTGTCCGCATTGAGCTGCCGGCTCCACGAGGTGATGTGGACGCCATCTTGGCTGAGGCCTGCGCCAGGACCTCCTGTATGTTTTTGCTTCGGAGCTTGTGATGGGGGTTTCCAGCAACCATATTCTGGTTCTCGGAGATCTAGGGCAGGCAAGGAGTCGTTATGGGTGATTTTCGCTGAGTTTTGGGTACTGTAGAGCTGCCGAAGGTCTCGTGCCTGAGCGGAGCTTTAGCTAGGCATGTCCGCTGAGAGCCTCGTGCATGCGCCCCCACAGTGTGTAACATTTGCATACTATAAAGGTAACAGTGGCTTTCTTGTCTCAGTTCCCTGACAGACAGGGATTTGTGAGATTAATGGGCTGCAGCGAACACAGATAAGGGTTTAATTGCGTGCACATAGAATTAGTTAACCCTTAATTAACCTGTGCATGCCCTTATTTAAGCTTCATTTTACTATTAACCTATTCATTTCAGTAAATCACCCTCTATAAACCCTGTTTGCAAGCGTCATATCCTGCTCACTCCCTCACTTTTTCCTAACCCCTTGTTATCCAAATTTAATTTTATTGTTGAAGTAAATAGAACAAGCAGCAGAATACAATATATACGTTTTCCCCAAAGCAATGGTACTTGTGTTCAAAATATTGCTGATCAAACTAGAAAATAATTAATTATTTTCAAATTTTTACTCGTTTTTCCCCTTAAAATGCAAATAAATTAAAAAAATTCCCAGAGGACCTTAAGATCACAAGAAAGCCCTGTTTGTCCCCCAAAAAATGATATATGTATTCATTTTGGATCATAAGTAATTACAAAGTAATAGCCTCATGAATAGACACATAGCTGAGATACGAGATAAACAAGTGTGAGAATTGAAGTGGTTGAGAGGAGATACTTTCTATAAATTACCGCTTACCGACCATATAACTTACATATACGTGATCTAACACTTCCAGGTAGGAAGTGCGCGTGCCGCTGCCGGCTGTGTTTGGACATAGCAGATGTCAATCACCGGGTGCGGCCAATGGATTACCACGTCCACTGGGCGATCGCCATAGATTCACATAGGACAGAGCCCTGCTTGTGTAAACAAGGCAGAGCCCTGTCCTGTCAGCGGAGAAGTAATAGATTTTCTTTCCCCACAAAGCAGTGAATAAAATCTATTACTTCCCCTAGTAAAAGCACCACACAAAGTACACATAAACACTGGCTAGGCATATATTTAACCCTTTGTTTGGCCTAGATGCTTAACACCTTCCCAGCCTGTGTCATTAGTACAGTGACAGTGCATATTTTTAGCATTGATCACTGTATTAGTGTCACTGGTTCCCAAAAAGTGTCAAAAGTGTCAGCTAGTGTCTGAATGTCCATCGCAATATTGCAGTACCGCTATAAGTCACTAATCACTGCCATTGCTAGTAAAAAAATAAATAAATAAAAATTTCAGTATATATATACCATGGTTTGTAGACACTATAACTTTTGTGCAAACTAATCAATATAAGCTTAATGTTTTGGGTTTTTTTTTCAAAAACCATGTAGCAGAATACATATTGGCCTAAATTTATCAAGAAATTAGATTTTTTTTTTTTTTACCTTTTTTATTGGATATATTTCATAGCAGAAAGTAAAAAATATTGTGTTTCTTTTCAAAATTGTCAGTCTTTTTTTGTTTATAGCACAAAAAATAAAAACTGCACCGGTAAACAAATACCGCCAAAAGAAAGCTCTATTTATGGGGAAAAAAGGACATACATTTTGTTTGGGTACAGTGTTGCATGACCACGCAATTGTCAGTTAAATTAACGCAAATTATCCCATAGAAATGGCCTAGTCATGAAGGCGTAAATCTTCCCGAGGTCAAGTGGTTAATAAATAGTGACTATTGTAGTAGCAAAACAGCATTTAACCTAAGGTTCCTGACATGTACACAAGACCAACATTTCAGGAAATTGTGTAGAGGGTTATTGATGGTTAGAGCAATATAAGTATGGAAATCTCTTCCTCGGATAGTGGTATTAGCTGGAAGTGTTGACATATGTAAAAAAAACTTCTTGATATGTTCTTCGATCAACACAATATACAAGGATATTTACTTTATATTCCCAGAAAACTCAAATTGGCACACACACAAACACACATACACACACACCTGGACTGGATGGACCTGTGTCATTTTTCCAACCTTATCTACCATTCCTACTATGTAACCATGTAACTATTCAACTACTGCAGAAAGCCACTTACACACCTAAAATGTCAAAGGATGAAGAAAACTACAGGGCTGTTACTGGCAAAAGGTATAATGAATCACTATAACAAGAGCAGCATCTGTAACAGCTAATTTTAAACAATTTATGTGTGTGAGTACCATGAGAAGTGTTTCTTGGTGACAGTCCTTGGAAGAGTATCATATACAAATGTCAAGAACAGGTACATGAATCTGTCATATAGAGGGGGCAGCCCTGAGGCTGGAGTTTCCATACTTCAGACATTCCATTCTCAATGTGTCTATTTTCTCCACTGCAGTTGGCACTCTTCTCCAGTGGCACTGTTGTTGGAGAGGAAGTCAAGAGGAACAGGGTTCCTTTCTGATTTTCTGGGTCATCGGGGAAGCTATCCTATTGGATATTGCCGTCCCATGTGACTCAAGCGGCCATTTTGGTCAGGCAGAGCCTATTTAAGGCCTTGGCTCCCAAGTTTGGTAAGCATTTTGTGAGTTGGCAGAGTAGAGACAGTTCTAGTTCTGATGGTAGGGAAAGAGTAAGGTTGCTGCTCTTCTGGACAAGCATAATAGCTTCCCAGCAAAAAATACCCCACTCTGATCACTGGAGTTTCTCTGACTTTTTATTGGGGTACAACCTTTATGCTAAAGATGGTTTGCACCTAAATGAAAGGGGGTCTGTTGTGCTAGGAGAGAGGTTTCTGGGAAGGCTGAATGTGTATTTAACCTAGGATTGAGGGGGAGGGAGAATTGGAATATAATGGGGCACACAAGTAAGACAGGAGTCAGGCACTAATGAAGAGTGGAATGGGGGAAGATGGTGGGAGGGTTATGCCAGGAGATTCCTTTGTTACAAACAACCACTGGCATTTACAGCACTATTTTTACTACAAGAAATGTAAAAAGATACAAAAAAGATATGCAAAACACAAGTGCAAAATGCAGCAATGGTATAAAGTGTTTGTTCAGCAGAGCCAGAAGTCTGCTAAACAAAATATATAAAGAAGGTTGGAAGCTTTGGTGCATGAAGAGATCTAGGATTTATTTGGAATTGCTGAATTTTGGCTTCATTCTTCACATGGACTATTCATATTCCTGGATAGGCTCTCTTTCAGAAAGACAGGGTAAAAATGAAATAGTGGTGGTGTCTGTCTCTATGTGAAAAGCAATCTCAAAGCGAGTGTGGAATAGAACCTCGCTGATGTAGAATATGATGGTTCTGAAGCATTATGAGTGGAGCTGCATATGGTTGTGCATACTTCAAAGTTAATTATTGGAGTTTGTTACAGGCCCCCCACTTTTAATGAGAAGGAGACTCACGCTGCAAGGACTGGGACAGTGGTAACAATGGGGGATTATAACTACCCTGAAATTGACTAGAGGAATGGCACTGCTGGAACAGAAACAGAGTGGAAATGTATAAATCTATTAGAAGACAATTTTATGGCACAGTTTATAGAAGGCCCAGCTAGAAATGGTGCTCTGCTGGACCTCGTAATCTCATGCAGAGCTTATTAGTAATGTTCATAAAAAAGAACATCTGGGTAGCAGAAGAGATTCCTGTACTACTTGGAGGTGTCTTCTATCCGACTTGTGCCCATAGAATTCAATGGAAGTTGTCTCAAAGTCGAATCCCCCATCTAAACAGTGAAAAAAATAGAATTTATTTTAGGGAAACCTAAACCTTTAGAGACTTTAGAAACTTTAGAAACCTAAACCTTTAGAAAGGCACCTCCCTCCCTTCTCTGATTGGCTACAGCAAAGTCGCCTGGCATGAAGTTGTGTTGTAAGTCGCCTCAAGTCGTGCTATAAGTTGCCCAAAGTCACTCTGAAGTTGCTTTCAAATTGCCTAGCATTGTCGGGTCACCCTGTGTGAACTGGCCCTAAATGTTTGTACTACCAAAAAGAGATGAACTTCTTAAAACATAGTGCAACTCCACTTTCAACTGTAGAACTACAACAATTTCAATTAAAAAAATATTATGTTGTAATAGCAGTTGAGCAAACAAATACATTTTATCTTTATTCATGTTCACCGGAGAGAGTATTACATGTCAAATACATAATCAAGCAATCTAACATACTGCTTTTCCTCACTTTGTCTATCTGGTGCATTTTATCTTAAGTGCACCCACCAAACATTGATGCCAAATATCCAGTCTCTCTAATACCGATTGGTGGCTGCGTGTCATTACAGTGTTTATTGTCGTTCTTAGATGAAAGAATATCATATGCCATGTGGGTTTACACACTGAGTCCAGGCCAGTTTCAGTAAATTAAATTCTACCTGGCTGTCTTTTTTAAACAGAACCTGTGGGCTAGTGCCATGGATGGCAGGTTAGGGGAAAGGCAATGCCTGGATATTTATTTTTTTTACTTTTACCATTAATTTTTCAGCCTGGTCCCTCTTATTGCTACTAGACATCCAGCGGCTAAACTAAGTAGGGGAAAATGCAGGGTTCCATCCAAGCAGTGAACAAATGTAGACACATCATCTAATATTTAAGGCTGGTTCATGTGCTTGTCATTCTCAAAGCTTACCCCAATAGCAGCCACTGGCCCACCCTCTGTCTCCATTTATCGCTGTAATGCTAAAACTGGATTGGTGTGTTTGTCATGTGGCATTCTTCTAATGCTTTGAGACTGTCTCCTCCTCACCTGAGCTATGCCTGTCTGCCAGAATAGAGAAAGTGAAAGCATGTTGGCTGGGGGTTGAGGGTATTATTTTAATTAATATCCATACCGACAGGGCATGATAACTTCTTCCAGATGTATGACTATGGGATTATATCATTGTTTATTGTCACCTAGGTAACCTTTTCTACACCATATATGGAGGCCATCTGGTAAACTTACAAACTGTATAATTTATGCTATAACAAACTATTATATTTGTACATAAATTACAAATGACACAGATATTATTGTATAAAGCGGAAAAACAGACTATATATATGACATGAATTCAAATATTTTCAATATGCAGATATATAAAACAGATCATTTATCCATTCACTCTCCTGTTTGAATAATCTGCTCTCTAAATTAGAACCCTAAAACTGCCTATGAACCTTCTCTATCCCTCTAAACTGCATTATAATTATGATATAGTAAAATATTTTTGGTTACATTTTGATTTTTGAAGCCAATTTTTATATAATTTTAGCGGGGTGGCAGAGCCCCCATTGCCCCCCCCCCCCGTGGACAGATACGAGCAGCAGGGGGACAATGGAGAGGCTGTGGGCAGCTGTGCCCCCCCCTCGTCTCATGTCGATGGGAGAAGGAGAGGACAGAGAGGGCGACTCTGTGGATTCCAACCACCGAATCTCCAGTACCCCACCCATTGGCTGGAGGGAGGGCCAGTGAGCAGCCAGGGAGAAGCATGATGAGACATGTAGTCCCAAGGACAAGCGGACCCACTGTGGACCTCAGGGGGTAAACTACAGACCCCAGCATGCCTGGAAATAAGGGAAGGAATAGCCTGGAGCATGGGAAAGGAGAGACGAGGAGTGTGTGTGACAGGGGAAAGCTGGCTGAGAGAGAGACGGGGACCAAGGTTGACAACCTGGAGCCATCAGAGAGAGAGCCACGCTTCTCCTGAGACTACCGGGAGATTTACTGTGAGTAGAAGGGATAGAGGATAGGAATGGTGAGCTGACAGGACTGTGTGGTGGAACTCCACCAGAGGGAGAGAGAGAGAACATGTCATTTTTTTGGGGGGGGGAGCGAATACCTGGTTTCGACAGATATCCAGCTCCCACTTCCTCTCCTGGCTCCGCGGCGGCAGAAGGAAGTTCCCCTCTCCCCCCTCCCTCCCAGCAATCTTCTGGGACACGTCACAGGCCTGAGAAGATTGCCCGGCCATTCAGGGTGCTGCAGCGTAGCCCACAGTTGCAATGCTGGCACAGCACGGAGGAGGGGAAGAGGAGCGAGGCAAAGGGCAGCCGCATCGCTGGACCGGGGGACAGGTAGGTGTCTGATTATTAAAAGTCAGCAGCTACACTTTTTGTAGCTGCTGACTTTTAAATGGGTGGAACTCTGCTTTAACACAGTACAGACATTGCATGCAGACACCTATTCCCCTTTCTGGTGTCAGAGGATGCTTGTTTGGAGCTGCTAACCTAACGGCATATCCTAGATGATTACTGTCTCAATTTTGCTTGATTAAATCTACTCTCATTACAAAGGGCCCCAACGTTTGCTAGCAGAAGACACTAGTACTCTTCAACCCAGGACCTGTAAGGTTACGGAACTGTGCTTACTGTACCTGTTTAACCCATTTCTTTTTTTTGTGTTGTTCACCTCTCAATGGCGTTCGTGGCCCAGAAGGAGCTGAGAAGTTGACAAACCTTCTCCCCTCCCTCTCAGCGCCCATGCAATGGTCATAGAGATTATTGTGTTTTTTTTCTATTTTTACAGTTGCTAAATATTAACCAATTACTGGGCACTTAAACCCCCCTCCTTCCCAGACCAATTTTCAGCTTTCAGCGCTGTCGCATTTTGACAATTGCGCGGTCGTGAGACATTGTACCCAAACAAAATGTTTATAATTTTTTCCCAAATAGAGCTTTCTTTTGGTGGTATTTGATCACCTCTGTGTCATTTCTGATTGCCGCTATAAACAAAAAAAGAGCGACAATTTTGCAAAAAAAAAAACAATATTTCTTACTTTTTGCTATAATGCATATCCAGAAAAAATATAAAAAAATAAAAAATATTCATCGGGTTTGGCCGATATATATTCTTCTACATATTTTTGGTGAAAAAAAAATCGCAATTGGCGTATATTGATTGGTTTGCGCAAAAGTTATCATGTCTACAAACTATGGGAATTGATTTATGATGTTTCTATTTATTTATTTATTTTTTTACTAGTAATGGCGGCGATCTGCGATTTTTATTGGGACTTTAATACTGGGGCAGACATGTCGGGCATTTTTGACACTTTTTTGGGACCAATGAAATTTATACAGCGATCAGAAATTTAAATATCCACTGATTACTGTATAAATATCATTGGCAGTGAAGGGGTTAACACTAAGGGGGCAGTGAAGTGGTTAACTGTGTTCCCTCATTGTGTTCTAACTGTGTGGGGGCTGGGCTGGCCTGGACATAACAGATCTCACTGATCCCAGTGACAGGGATCAGTAGATCTGTTATGTCCCCCTTCACAGAACGGAGAACCGCCGTGTTTACATCGGCGGTTCCCCGTTCTGCAGCTCTGACAGGCGATCGCGGGTCACAAGCAGACATCGAGTCTGCCTGTGAGTGCGCGCCGGGAGTGTGCACAGGGGACAACATCCATCGATGTCACCCCACAAATTAAGATCCGCGCTGGAGCCGTACTTCGGCAATAGCGCAGATCTGTAGGGGTTAAAGTTTGTTGTTTCTATTGTATTCACTCTGCAGCAAGGTTTAACAATGCTGTAAGTTTCCACATATTTTTTCCGTGATAATATGCTCAACTTATTTATCACTATCAGGTGTGTCTGTCTGTTTCTGGTAACAATCCACAGCCAGGATATCTGTATCCTGATTTCAAGTCTTGCAGTTTGGTATAGTTCCTTTTTAGGTTAATGAACTGGTCTCTAGCTAATGTTCCATAGCTACATAAGTTGCTGGCAGCTATAAAAGGGATGTAACTTTTGCAATCTATGTCTTTAAAAAAACAACCATGTAAAGATTATATGCCCTCGCAATGTAAACCTTATAATCAAGAAACTAACTAGACATTTAGTGATATTTCCATGTAAGGACTATATTTTTCTACTTGTATTTCTGAAAGTATTTGCAGTGATTTTATATCTAACTAGGTGTGCCAGAGGGGCTGAGGCCATTCTTGGAGTTGAGGTGCAGAACAGAGAACCCAAAATCACCAAGCGGCTCCTATGGGGGTGGCACTACATAATAAACACATTTTCTGATCCTTGTCCTAATCTCTCTTGTCTTCCAGCAAACATTTTGAGGCCCACATGGACATTTCTGCATGTATGCAATACCCGTTGTATTGAAAAATATAAAATCTTTAATATATTATTCCATCTGCCCTTAGCTCAGGCATGGAGGCAGGAGGTGTGCTTAACTGAGAAAGTGCTCCTTCCCCGCTTCAGATGAAAGAAAAAAAATGCCTATAAAGACTCCTGGGATGTATGGCATCATTTTGGTTTAGGCCAGAAGCCAGAAAGCAACTGAACAAATGTAAAAAAAAGAGTTTGAAAAGGTAAATATGAAATATTTTCCTATATATTTACAGATCTTAGCAGCATAAAGATTAATAATAGTTAATGTTAAATGGGAGAGTTTAGTCCCGCTTTAATGTAGGTGATTTTTTTTAATGAGTTCTAGTTTCACATCATCTCCATTGTTTCTGGATGATATGCTCAACTTACTTTGTTGTTTGCTGAAATCTAAAACCAGTACCAAATTAAAATCATCATTCAATAAGTGTATTTTTTTCCATTTATAACTTTTAAAACGTTCTCTCCAAATCTAAGTGATTTCAAGTCTTGCAGTTTGGTACAGTTCCTTTTTAGGTTAATGAACTGGCCTCTAGCTAATGTTCCATAGCTACATAAGTTGGTGGCAGCTAGAAAAGGGGATGTCATGTTTGCAATCCATGTCTTTAAAAAAACAAACATGTAAAGATTATATCCCTCGCAATGTAAACATTAACCACTTCCTTACTGGGCACTTAAACCCCCCTCCTGCCCAGACCAATTTTCAGGTTTCAGCGCTGTCGCATTTTGAATGACAATTGCACGGTCGTGCGATGTTGTACCCAAATAAAATTGATGTCCTTTTTCCCCCACAAATAGAGCTTTCTTTTGGTGGTATTTGATCACCTCTGCGGTTTTTATTTTTTGCGCTACAAACAAAACCAAGAGCGACAATTTTGAAAAAAGAACAATATTTTTTACTTTTTGCTCTAATAAATATCCCAAAAAAAAAAAAAAATATTCATCGGTTTTGGCCGATTTATATTCTTCTACATATTTTTGGTAAAAAAAATCTCAATCGGCGTTTATTGATTGGTTTGCGCAAAAGTTATTGCGTCTATAAACTATGGACATTGATTTATGGCGTTTTTAATTATTATTTTTTTTTTACTAGTAATGGCGGCGATCTGCGATTTTTATCGGGACTTTGATATTGCGGCGGACATGTCGGACAATTTTGACACATTTTTGGGACCAATGACATTTATACAGCGATCAGAAATTTAAATGTCCACTGATTATTGTATAAATGTCATTGGCAGTGAAGGGGTTAACCTGCAGGGGGCAGTGAAGGGGTTAACAATGTTCCCTGGCTGTGTTCTAACTGTGGGGGGGATGGGTTGGCCGGGACATAACAGATCTAACTGATCCCAGTGACAGGGATCAGTAGATCTGCTTGTCCCCCTGTCACAGAACGGGGAACCGCCGTGTTTACATTGGCGGTTCCCCGTTCTACAGCTTTGCCGGCGATCGCGGGTCAGGGGCGGACATTGAGTCCGCCCGACCCGCGGGCATGCCCACGCAGCGTGTGGCGGCCGCGCACGCCGCCGCCGCCTGTCAGAGCGCGCAGGGGGCGCGTAAAGGGGCGGACGTCCATGGACGTCCACCCGGATATTCAGATCCGCGCTGTAGACGTCTTTCGTCTATAGCGCGGATCTCTAGTGGTTAAAATCAAGAAACTAACTAGACATTTAGTGATATTTCCATGTAAGGATTATATTTTTCTCCTTGGTTTTTAAGAAGCTGAGAAAGCTTCTCAAATATTCTTCAGTTCCTTAACAAAGCATAATAATATCATACATATCTTTTAAATAGTCTAAGTTCCTTAGGCTTTTTTGAGGAATGTATGATGCTCCTACTTAGCCATGAAAATGTTAGCTATACTTGGGACAAACGCAGTCCTCATGGCTACTCCTGTGCTTGGCTTGTTGAGTACACCCTCCTACCAAATATAACTGTATTGTAAGCTAAATTTCAAAGCATCCTCTATATATTATTTTTGTGCAAAACTGAAATTATTGGTCTGTCTCATAGCCTTTTAGCTGCTTCTACTGCCTCAAAATAACTAATAATTGTGTAAAGAAAATCCCAACTGCTGGTAAGTCAAACTCTCATGTGGTTTACCCAATTATATCAAAAATCATAAAGGGTTACAACTTTCATCTCCTAATGAAACTGATCACTGCTAGGCTTGCATGACGGTAATATATATCCTTATATAGGTAAAGTAGTCCTATTCAAGAAAAGAATAATTTCTCTAATATATATATATATATATATATATATATATATATATATATATATATATATATATATATATATATGGTACAGGTAGTCATTCAAAATCGTCTTATGTTTCATGTTAGCGTTGAGGTTTGAATTTATGTCAAACACAAATTCAATATGAAGTTACAGAATTCTAAGTCAATTGATTTTGTCAAATTTTGAGCAAATTTGGGGTCATTTTGGCGCTGACCCTAAATGCCCTCTGCACCAATTGATCCTGGTCAGCAGCCAGCTAGGGCTAGAGTTTATATGTTGCCTTTTTACAGTAAATTTCACTGTTAATCAAGCTTGTGGAGTTCCTCCATTTGTAACCAAAGGACACTGTTGCCTCCCCCATAGTGATTCTAATTTACAACTCTTTTCTGATTTCCAATCTACA
>BLSH010528720.1:362831-374403 GCA_018402905.1 Glandirana rugosa
ACATCTAACCTTTAGTCTTTTCTCAACATTTAATCTTAGTGATACCCCCTCCGTTGTTATATATGGTACAGGTAGTCATTCAAAATCGTCTTATGTTTCATGTTAGCGTTGAGGTTTGAATTTATGTCAAACACAAATTCAATATGAAGTTACAGAATTCTAAGTCAATTGATTTTGTCAAATTTTGAGCAAATTTGGGGTCATTTTGGCGCTGACCCTAAATGCCCTCTGCACCAATTGATCCTGGTCAGCAGCCAGCTAGGGCTAGAGTTTATATGTTGCCTTTTTACAGTAAATTTCACTGTTAATCAAGCTTGTGGAGTTCCTCCATTTGTAACCAAAGGACACTGTTGCCTCCCCCATAGTGATTCTAATTTACAACTCTTTTCTGATTTCCAATCTACAATGTTTCAATGTTTTTAATGATAAAACTGTTCATCAGAGAAGAAATGAACAGCATAGAAATCCTTCTATTCACCTTACTTTTTTTGTTTGCATTAGCAAAGGTCCTACACAAATGTGGAGGTCTTTGTATGCCATTAAGGTGACATTAGCTCACCTGGCAGCCTTTCAAAGTGCCAAAAGGGACCTTACAAAATTGCCACCCATTGATATCAAAGTAATTTAAATTTAAGTTTGACTAAAATATTTAAAACTGTGGTGGATTATAGTTCTAGCACATTTGCTCATCACTATTTCAGTCTACTGAATCACAGTCTGCTGGTTCATAGGCCACCTCACTTGTTCTGGTGAAAACGCTTCCATGAATTTGAATAGCATTTTTCCATCACACACGATATTGGAATTGACCCTGTGGTTATCTAGATGCAACAACAACTCCCAACTCCAATGGATAGGTATACTGTTGGAACCTTACTATAAAATAAAAATAGGATTTTTAAAGGCTTCCAATAAAGATTGTACATTGAAATGTTATCAAGGTATAGTCTGCACCCAACTTATTCAAGCTTTCCCTCACCAGATACCCACCACTTCTAGTTCAAAGAATATATATCTCCTCAGTTAATTCTTACTTTACCGCTACTACAGTTGTAAGCAATAATTCCATGTTCAGCAGCCTTGACAAATTCAGCATTATCAGTATCATTATTACTAGCCTATACCATTAACATCTAGAAGATATAGTAATATACCAATTGGACTGTGTAACAATGTAAACAAGTTAAAAGGAATAAATACATAAATATATCAGTGCTTTGGTGCACGGAGAAACCATTGATATTTCATCAGTGCTTAGTGTATATACCAACAGTGCATTGGTGCTTAGCGGAAACACTAAAAGTACATTGGTACTCAGAACATTTACAGCTGGTTTCACAGTGATGGTGTAACTGGCACCCATCTGTAGGGAGCTTTAAATCTAGTGATCCACTTTCCATGCAATTTTCCTTCCACCTAAAAAAAATCTGTTGTTTAATCCCCCATCCTTGTTTGATGGAAATATCCACTCAGCCCATCTGTCTCCCAGATCTTTGTGTGAAAGTAGCATTACTAAGGTGTTCTTTAGTGTTGGAATACAGTGTCCATATATTTTGTGCAACAACTACATCTGTATTCAGAAAAGATATCCTTCAACCAGTAAATGGCAGTGTTTATAATTTTGTAGCTTCATTTATGGTACCTCTCCCTATAGCACTAGGAGATGATTTTAGAAAAATAATCTGTCCTTCATAGCACCAGCAGGAACCACTCCCTGTAGCACTAGGAGATGATTTTAGAACAATAATCTGTCCCTCACAGCAGCAGCAGGAACCTCTCCCTCTAGCAGTATGAGATGATTTTAGAACAATAATCTGTCACTCACAGCAGCAACAGGAACCTCTCTATATGGCACTAGGACATGATTTTAGAACAATAATCTGTCCCTCACAGGCGCAGCAGCAATAAAATCTCCCTATAGCACTAGGAGATGATTTTAGAACCATAATCTGTCCATCACAGCACCAGCAGGAACCTCTATCTCTATAGCACTAGGAGAAAGATAACCTTCAACCACTAAATGGCAGTGTTTATAATTTTGTATCTTCATCTATGGTACCTCTCCCTATAGCACTAGGAGATGATTTTAGAACAATAATCTGTCCCTCACAGGAGCTGCAGGAACCTCTCCCTATAGCACTATGATGAGATGATTTTAGAACAATAATCTGTCCCTCAGAGCAGCAGCAGGAACTTCTCCCTATAGCACTAGGGGATTATTTTAGAACAATAGTCTGTCCCTAACAAGAGCAGCAGGAACCTCTCCCTCTAGCAGTATGAGATGATTTTAGAACAATAATCTGTCCTTCACAAGAGCAGCAGGAACCTCTCCCTATAGCACTAGGAGATTAATTTAGAACAATAATCTGTCCGTCACAGGAGCAGCAGGAACCTCCCCCTTCTAGCAGTATGAGATGAATTTAGAACAATAATCTGTCCCTCACAAGAGCAGCAGGAACCTCTCCCTGTAGCACCATGATGAGATGGTTTTAGAACAATAATCTGTCCCTCACAGGAGCAGCAGGAACCTCTCCCTCTAGCACTATGATGAGATGATTTTAGAACAATAATCTGTCCCTCACTGCAGCAGCAGGAACCTGTACTTATAGCACTATGAGATGATTTTAGAACAATAATCTGTCCCTCACAGGAACAGCAGAAACCTCTCCCTATAACACCAGGAAATTATTTTAGAACAATAATCTGTCCCTCACAGCACCAGCAGGAACCTCTCCCTATAGCACTAGGAGATGATTTTAGAACAATAATCTGCCCCTCACAGCAGCAGCAGGAACCTCTCCCTATAGCACTAGGAGATGATTTTAGAACAATAATCTGTCCCTCACAGGAGCAGCAGGAACCTCTCCCTATAACACTATGAGATGATTTTAGAACAATAATCTGTCCTTCACAGCACCAGCAGGAACCACTTCCTATAGCACTAGGAGATGATTTTAGAACAATAATCTGTCCCTCACAGCACCAGCAGGAACCTCTCTCTATAGCACTAGGAGATGATTTTAGAACAATAATCTGCCCCTCACAGCAGCAGCAGGAACCTCTCCCTATAGCACTAGGAGATGATTTTAGAACAATAATCTGTCCCTCACAGAAGCAGCAGGAACCTCTACCTCTAGCAGTATGAGATAATTTTAGAGCAATAATCTGCCCCTCACAGGATCAGCAGCAACCTCTCCCTATAACACTAGGAGATGATTTTAGAACAATAATCTGTCCTTCACAGCACCAGCAGGAACCACTCCCTATAGCACTAGGAGATGATTTTAGAACACTAATCTGTCCCTCACAGCACCAGCAGGAACCTGTACTTATAGCACTATGAGATGATTTTAGAACAATAATCTGTCCCTCACAGGAGCAGCAGGTACCTCTCCCTATAGCACTAGGAGATGATTTTAGAACAATATTCTGTCCCTCACAGCACCAGCAGGAACCTCTCCCTATAGCACTAGGAGATGATTTTAGAACAATAATCTGTCCCTCACAGCAGCAGCAGGAACCTCTCCCTATAGCACTAGGAGATGATTTTAGAACAATAATCTGCCCCTCACCGGAGCAGCAGGAACATCTCCCTATGAGATGATTTTAGAACAATAATCTGTCCTTCATAGCAGCAGCAGGAACCACTCCCTATAGCACTAGGAGATGATTTTGGAACAATAATCTGTCCCTCACAGCAGCAGCAGGAACCTCTCCCTCTAGCAGTATGAGATGATTTTAGAACAATAATCTGTCCCTCACAGCAGCAACAGGAACCTCTCCATATGGCACTAGGACATGATTTTAGAACAATAATCTGTCCCTCACAGGCGCAGCAGCAAGAAAATCTCCCTATGGCACTAGGAGATGATTTTATAACAATAATCTGTCCTTCACAGGAGCAGCAGGAACCTTTCCCACCTTTAAGCACCTTAAGAACCTTTAAGCACTAGGAGATGATTTTAGAACAATAGTCTGTCCCTTACACCCGCTGCAGGAACCTCTCCATATAGCACTAGGAGATGATTTTAGAACAATGATCTGTCCCTCACAGCACCAGCCGGAATCTGTCCCTATAGCACTATGAGATGATTTTAGAACAATAATGTGTCCCTCACAGCAGCAGCAGACACCTCTCCCTATAGCACTAGGACATCATTTTAGAACAATAATCTGTCCCTCACTGCACCAGCAGGAAACTGTCCATATAGCACTAGGAGATGATTTTAGAACAATAATCTGTCCCTCACAGCAGCAGCAGGAACCTCTCCCTATAGCACTAGGACATCATTTTAGAACAATAATCTGTCCCTCAGAGCACCAGCAGGAACCTGTCCCTATAGCACTAGGAGATGATTTTAGAACAATAATCTGTCCCTCTCAGGAGCAGCAGGAAAATCTCCCTCTAGCAGTATGAGATGATTTTAGAACAATAATCTGTCCCTCACAGGAGCAGCCGGAACCTCTCCCTGTAGCACTATGATAAGATGATTTCAGAACAACAATCTGTTCCTCACAGCAGTAGCAGGAATCTCTCCCTATAGCACTAGGAGATGATTTTAGAACAATAATCTGTCCCACAAAGCAGCAGCAGGAACCTCACCCTATAGCACTCGATGATTTTAGAACAATAATCTGTCCCTCACAGGAGCAGCAGGTACCTCTCCCTATAGCACTAGGAGATGATTTTAGAACAATATTCTGTCCCTCACAGCACCAGCAGGAACCTCTCCCTATAGCACTAGGAGATGATTTTAGAACAATAATCTGTCCCTCACAGCAGCAGCAGGAACCTCTCCCTATAGCACTAGGAGATGATTTTAGAACAATAATCTGCCCCTCACAGGAGCAGCAGGAACATCTCCCTATAGCACTAGGAGATGATTTTAGAACAATAATCTGTCCTTCATAGCAGCAGCAGGAACCACTCCCTATAGCACTAGGAGATGATTTTAGAACAATAATCTGTCCCTCACAGCAGCAGCAGGAACCTGTACTTACTTATAGCACTATGAGATGATTTTAGAACAATAAATTGTCCCTCACAGGAACAGCAGAAACCTCTCCCTATAGCACTAGGAAATTATTTTAGAACAATAATCTGTCCCTCACAGCACCAGCAGGAACCTCTCCCTATAGCACTAGGAGATGATTTTAGAACAATAATCTGCCCCTCACAGCAGCAGCAGGAACCTCTCCCTATAGCACTAGGAGATGATTTTAGAACAATAATCTGTCCCTCACAGTAGCAGCAGGAACCTCTACCTCTAGCAGTATGAGATGATTTTAGAACAATAATCTGTCCCTCACAGCAGCAACAGGAACCTCTCCATATGGCACTAGGACATGATTTTAAAACAATAATCTGTCCCTCACAGGCGCAACAGGAACCTCTCCATATGGCACTAGGAGATGATTTTAGAACAATAATCTGTCCCTCACAGGAGCAGCAGCAAGAACCTCTCCCTATAGCACCAGGAAATTATTTTAGAACAATAATCTGTCCATCACAGCACCAGCAGGAACCTCTCCCTATAGCACTAGGAGATGATTTTAGAACAATATTCTGTCCCTCACAGCACCAGCAGGAACCTCTCCCTATAGCACTAGGAGATGATTTTAGAACAATAATCTGTCCCTCACAGCAGCAGCAGGAACCTCTCCCTATAGCACTAGGAGATGATTTTAGAACAATAATCTGCCCCTCACAGGAGCAGCAGGAACATCTCCCTATAGCACTAGGAGATGATTTTAGACCAATAATCTGTCCTTCATAGCAGCAGCAGGAACCACTCCCTATAGCACTAGGAGATTATTTAAGAACAATAATCTGTCCCTCACAGCAGCAGCAGGAACCTGTACTTACTTATAGCACTATGAGCTGATTTTAGAACAATAAATTGTCCCTCACAGGAACAGCAGAAACCTCTCCCTATAGCACTAGGAAATTATTTTAGAACAATAATCTGTCCCTCACAGCACCAGCAGGAACCTCTCCCTATAGCACTAGGAGATGATTTTAGAACAATAATCTGCCCCTCACAGCAGCAGCAGGAACCTCTCCCTATAGCACTAGGAGATGATTTTAGAACAATAATCTGTCCCTCACAGTAGCAGCATGAACCTCTACCTCTAGCAGTATGAGATAATTTTAGAACAATAATCTGTCCCTCACAGCAGCAACAGGAACCTCTCCATATGGCACTAGGACATGAATTTAGAACAATAATCTGTCCCTCACAGGCCCAACAGGAACCTCTCCATATGGCACTAGGAGATGATTTTAGAACAATAATCTGTCCCTCACAGGAGCAGCAGCAAGAACCTCTCCCTATAGCACCAGGAAATTATTTTAGAACAATAATCTGTCCCTCACAGCACCAGCAGGAACCTCTCCCTATAGCACTAGGAGATGATTTTAGAACAATAATCTGCCCCTCACAGCAGCAGCAGGAAGCTCTCCCTATAGCACTAGGAGATGATTTTAAAACAATAATCTGTCCCTCACAGCACCAGCAGGAACCTGTACTTATAGCACTATGAGATTATTTTAGAACAACAATCTGTCCCTCACAGGAGCAGCAGGTACCTCTCCCTATAGCACTAGGAGATGATTTTAGAACAATAATCTGTCCCTCACAGCAGCAGCAGCAGGAACCTCTCCCTATAGCACTAGGAGATGATTTTAGAACAATAATATGTCCCTCAAAGAAGCAGCATGAACCTCTACCTCTAGCAGTATGAGATCATTTTAGAACAATAATCTGCCCCTCACAGGAGCAGCAGAAACATCTCCCTATAGCACTAGGAGATGATTTTAGAACAATAATCTGTCCTTCACAAGAGCAGCAGGAACCTCTCCCTATAGCACTAGGAGATTAATTTAGAACAATAATCTGTCCGTCACAGGAGCAGCAGGAACCTCTCCCTTCTAGCAGTATGAGATGAATTTAGAACAATAATCTGTCCCTCACAAGAGCAGCAGGAACCTCTCCCTGTAGCACCAGGATTAACTGGTTTTAGAACAATAATCTGTCCCTCACAGGAGCAGCAGGAACCTCTCCCTCTAGCACTATGATGAGATGATTTTAGAACAATAATCTGTCCCTCACTGCAGCAGCAAGAACCTGTACTTATAGAACTATGAGATGATTTTAGAACAATAATCTGTCCCTCACAGGAACAGCAGAAACCTCTCCCTATAGCACTAGGAAATTATTTTAGAACAATAATCTGTCCCTCACAGCACCAGCAGGAACCTCTCCCTATAGCACTAGGAGATGATTTTAGAACAATAATCTGCCCCTCACAGCAGCAGCAGGAACCTCTCCCTATAGCACTAGGAGATGATTTTAGAACAATAATCTGTCCCTCACAGAAGCAGCAGGAACCTCTACCTCTAGCAGTATGAGATAATTTTAGAACAATAATCTGCCCCTCACAGGAGCAGCAGCAACCTCTCCCTATAACACTAGGAGATGATTTTAGAACAATAATATGTCCTTCACAGCACCAGCAGGAACCACTCCCTATAGCACTAGGAGATGATTTTAGAACAATAATCTGTCCCTCACAGCACCAGCAGGAACCTGTACTTATAGCACTATGAGATGATTTTAGAACAATAATCTGTCCCTCACAGGAGCAGCAGGTACCTCTCCCTATAGCACTAGGAGATGATTTTAGAACAATATTCTGTCCCTCACAGCACCAGCAGGAACCTCTCCCTATAGCACTAGGAGATGATTTTAGAACAATAATCTGTCCCTCACAGCAGCAGCAGGAACCTCTCCCTATAGCACTAGGAGATGATTTTAGAACAATAATCTGCCCCTCACAGGAGCAGCAGGAAAATCTCCCTATAGCACTAGGAGATGATTTTAGAACAATAATCTGTCCCTCACTGGACCAACAGGAACCTCTCCCTATAGCACTAGCAGATGATTTTAGAACAATAATCTGTCCCTTACAGCAGCAGCAGGAACCTCTCCCTATAGCACTAGGAGATGATTTTAGAACAATAATCAGTCCCTCATAGCAGCATCAGGAACCTCTCCCTATAGCACCAGGACATGATTTTACAACAATAATCTGTCCCTTACAGGAGCAGCAGGAAAATCTCCCTCTAGCAGTATGAGATGATTTTACAACAATAATCTGTCCCTCACAGGAGCAGCCGGAACCTCTTCCTGTAGCACTATGATGAGATGAATTCAGAACAACAATCTGTCCCTCACAGCCGCAGCAGGAATCTCTCCCTATAGCACTAAGAGATAATTTTAGAACAATAATCTGTCCCTCACAGCAGCAGCAGGAACCTCACCCTATAGCAATAGGAGATGATTTTTGAACAATAATCTGTCCCTCACAGCAGCAGCAGGAACCTCACTCTATAGCAATAGGAGATGATTTTTGAACAATAATCTGTCCCTCACAGCAGCAACAGGAACCTCTCCATATAGCACAAGGAGATGATTTTAGAACAATAATCTGTCCCTCACAGGAGCAGCAGCAAGAACCTCTCCCTATAGCACTAGGAGATGATTTTAGAACAATAATCTGTCCCTCACAGCAGCAGCAGGAACGTGTCCCTATAGCACTATGAGATGATTTTAGAACAATAATCTGTCCCTCACAGCAGCAGCAGGAACCTCTCCCTATAGCACTAGAGATGATTTTAGAACAATAATCTGTCCCTCACAGGATCAGCTGGAAAATCTCCCTCTAGCAGTATGAGATGATTTTAGAACAATAATCTGTCCCTCACAGGAGCAGCCGGAACCTCTCCCTGTAGCACTATGATGAGATGATTTCAGAACAACAATCTGTCCCTCACAGCAGCAGCAGGAATCTCTCCCTATAGCACTAGGAGGTGATTTTAGAACAATAATCTGTCGCTCACAGCAGCAGCAGAAACCTCACCGAATAGCAATAGGAGATGATTTTAGAACAATAATCTGTCCCTCACAGGAGCAGCCGGAACCTCTCCCTGTAGCACTATGATGAGATGATTTCAGAACAACAATCTGTTCCTCACAGCAGCAGCAGGAATCTCTCTCTATAGCACTAGGAGATGATTTTAGAAAAATAATCTGTCCCTCAAAGCAGCAGCAGGAACCTCACCCTATAGCACTAGATGATTTTAGAACAATAATCTGTCCCTCACAGCAGCAGCAGGAACCTCTCCATATAGCACTAGGAGATGATTTTAGAACAATAATTTGTCCCTCACTGGACCAACAGGAACCTCTCCCTATAGCACTAGGAGATGATTTTAGAACAATAATCAGTCCCTCACAGCACCAGCAGGAACCTCTCCCTATAGCACTAGGAGATGATTTTAGAACAATAATCAGTCCCTCACAGCAGCAGCAGGAACCTCTCCCTATAGCACTAGGAGATGATTTTAGAACAATAATCTGTCCCTCACAGGAGCAGCAGGAACCTCTCCCTCTAGCAGTATTAGATGATTTTAGAACAATAATCTGTCCCTCACATGAGCAGCCGGAACCTCTCCCTGTAGCACTATGATGGGATGATTTTAGAACAATAATCTGTCCCTCACAGCAGCAGCAGAAACCTCACCGAATAGCAATAGGAGATGATTTTAGAACAATAATCTGTCCCTCACAGGAGCAGCCGGAACCTCTCCCTGTAGCACTATGATGAGATGATTTCAGAACAACAATCTGTTCCTCACAGCAGCAGCAGGAATCTCTCTCTATAGCACTAGGAGATGATTTTAGAACAATAAACTGTCCCTCACAGCAGCAGCAGGAACCTCTCCATATAGCACTAGGAGATGATTTTAGAACAATAATCTGTCCCTCACAGCACCAGCAGGAACCTGTCCCTATAGCACTATGAGATTATTTTAGAACAATAATATGTCCCTCAAAGCAGCAGCAGGAACCTCTCCCTATAGCACTAGGACCTAATTTTAGAACAATAATCTGTCCCTCACAGCACCAGCAGGAACCTGTCCCTATAGCACTAGGAGATGATTTTAGAACAATAATCTGTCCCTCTCAGGAGCAGCTGGAAAATCTCCCTCTAGCAGTATGATATGATTTTAGAACAATAATCTGTCCCTCACAGGAGCAGCCGGAACCTTTCCCTGTAGCACTATGATGAGATGATTTCAGAACAACAATCTGTCCCTCACAGCAGCAGCAGGAATCTCTCCCTATAGCACTAGGAGATGATTTTAGAACAATAATCTGTCCCTCACAGCAGCAGCAGGAACCTCACCCTATAGCACTAGGAGATTATTTTAGAACAATAATCTGTCCCTCACAGCAGCAGCAGGAACCTCTCCATATAGCACTAGGAGATGATTTTAAAACAATAATCTGTCCCTCACTGGACCAACAGGAACCTCTCCCTATAGCACTAGCAGATGATTTCAGAACAATAATCTGTCCCTTACAGCAGCAGCAGGAACCTCTCCCTATAGCACTAGGAGATGATTTTAGAACAATAATCTGTCTCTCACAGCACCAGCAGGAACCTGTCCCTATAGCACTATGAGATGATTTTAGATCAATGATCTGTCCCTCACAGCAAAAGCAGGAACCTCTCCTTATAGCACTAGGACATCATTTTAGAACAATAATCTGTCCCTCACAGCACCAGCAGGAACCTTTCCCTATAGCACTAGGAGATGATTTTAGAACAATAATCTGTCCCTCACAGCAGCAGCAGGAACCTCTCCCTATAGCACTAGGACATAATTTTAGAACAATAATCTGTCCCTCACAGCACCAGCAGGAACCTGTCCCTATAGCACTAGGAGATGATTTTAGAACAATAATCTGTCCCTCACAGCACCAGCAGGAAACTGTCCCTATAGCACTAGGAGATGATTTTAGATCAATAATCTGTCTCTCACAGGAGCAGCCGGAACCTCTCCCTGTAGCACTATGATGAGATGATTTCAGAACAACAATCTGTCCCTCACAGCAGCAGCAGGAATCTCTCCCTATAGCACTAGGAGATGATTTTAGAACAATAATCTGTCCCTCACTGGACCAACAGGAACCTCTCCCTATAGCACTAGCAGATGATTTTAGAACAATAATCTGTCCCTTACACCCGCTGCAGGAACCTCTCCATATAGCACTAGGAGATGATTTTAGAACAATGATCTGTCCCTCACAGCACCAGCAGGAATCTGTCCCTATAGCACTAAGAGATGATTTTAGAACAATAATGTGTCCCTCACAGCAGCAGCAGAAACCTCTCCCTATAGCACTAAGATATCATTTTAGAACAATAATCTGTCTCTCACAGCACCAGCAGGAAACTGTCCCTATAGCACTAGGAGATGATTTTAGAACAATAATCTGTCTCTCACAGGAGCAGCCGGAACCTCTCCCTGTAGCACTATGATGAGATGAATTCAGAACAACAATCTGTTCCTCACAGCCGCAGCAGGAATCTCTCCCTATAGCACTAAGAGATGATTTTAGAACAATAATCTGTCCCTCACAGCAGCAGCAGGAACCTCACCCTATAGCACTAGGAGATGATGTTAGAACAATAATCTGTCCCATACAGCAGCATCAGTAAC
>BLSH010528720.1:376721-393612 GCA_018402905.1 Glandirana rugosa
GATTTTAGTAGAGGATCACGATATACCTCTCCAAGGACGTCGTCTGTCCCTTACACCCGCTGCAGGAACCTCTCCATATAGCACTAGGAGATGATTTTAGAACAATGATCTGTCCCTCACAGCACCAGCAGGAATCTGTCCCTATAGCACTAAGAGATGATTTTAGAACAATAATGTGTCCCTCACAGCAGCAGCAGAAACCTCTCCCTATAGCACTAAGATATCATTTTAGAACAATAATCTGTCTCTCACAGCACCAGCAGGAAACTGTCCCTATAGCACTAGGAGATGATTTTAGAACAATAATCTGTCTCTCACAGGAGCAGCCGGAACCTCTCCCTGTAGCACTATGATGAGATGATTTCAGAACAACAATCTGTCCCTCACAGCAGCAGCAGGAATCTCTCCTTATAGCACTAAGAGATGATTTTAGAACAATAATCTGTCCCTCCCAGCAGCAGCAGGAACCTCACCCTATAGCAATAGGAGATGATTTTTGAACAATAATCTGTCCCTCACAGCAGCAACAGGAACCTCTCCATATAGCACTAGGAGATGATTTTAGAACAATAATCTGTCCCTGACAGGAGCAGCAGCAAGAACCTCTCCCTATAGCACTAGGAGATGATTTTAGAACAATAATCTGTCCCTCACAGCAGCAGCAGGAACGTGTCCCTATAGCACTATGAGATGATTTTAGAACAATAATATGTCCCTCACAGCAGCAGCAGGAACCTCTCCCTATAGCACTAGGACATAATTTTAGAACAATAATCTGTCCCTCACAGCACCAGCAGGAACCTGTCCCTATAGCACTAGGAGATGATTTTAGAACAATATTCTGTCCCTCACAGGAGCAGCTGGAAAATCTCCCTCTAGCAGTATGAGATGATTTTAGAACAATAATCTGTCCCTCAC
The DNA here is from genome assembly GCA_018402905.1 of Glandirana rugosa. Lineage (NCBI taxonomy): Eukaryota > Metazoa > Chordata > Amphibia > Anura > Ranidae > Glandirana > Glandirana rugosa. The sequence continues at coordinate 377,640 of BLSH010528720.1, forward strand.
AGGAGCAGCCGGAACCTCTCCCTGTAGCACTATGATGAGATGATTTCAGAACAACAATCTGTCCCTCACAGCAGCAGCAGGAATCTCTCCCTATAGCACTAGGAGATGATTTTAGAACGATAATCTGTCCCTCACAGCAGCAGCAGAAACCTCACCGAATAGCAATAGGAGATGATTTTAGAACAATAATCTGTCCCTCACAGGAGCAGCCGGCACCTCTCCCTGTAGCACTATGATGAGATGATTTCAGAACAACAATCTGTTCCTCACAGCAGCAGCAGGAGTCTCTCCCTATAGCACTAGGAGATGATTTTAGAACAATAATCTGTCCCTTAAAGCAGCAGCAGGAACCGGAACCTCACCCTATAGCACTAGATGATTTTAGAACAATAATCTGTCCCTCACAGCAGCAGCAGGAACCTCTCCATATAGCACTAGGGGATGATTTTAGAACAATAATTTGTCCCTCGCTGGACCAACAGGCACCTCTCCCTATAGCACTAGGAGATGATTTTAGAACAATAATCAGTCCCTCACAGCACCAGCAGGAACCTCTCCCTATAGCACTAGGAGATGATGTTAGAACAATAATCTGTCCCATACAGCAGCATCAGTAACCTCTCCCTATAGCACTAGGAGATGATTTTAGAACAATAATCAGTGCCTCACAGCAGCAGCAGGAACCTCTCCCTATAGCACTAGGAGATGATTTTAGAACAATAATCTGTCCCTCACAGGAGCAGCAGGAACCTCTCCCTCTAGCAGTATGAGATGATTTTAGAACAATAATCTGTCCCTCACAGGAGCAGCCGGAACCTCTCCCTGTAGCACTATGATGGGATGATTTTAGAACAATAATCTGTCCCTCACAGCCGCAGCAGGAACCTCACCCTATAGCACTAAGAGATGATTTTTGAACAATAATCGGTCCCTCACAGCAGCAACAGGAACCTCTCCATATGGCACTAGGAGATGATTTTAGAACAATAATCTGTCCCTCACAGGAGCAGCAGGAACCTCTCTCTATAGCACTAGGAGATGATTTTAGAACAATAAACTGTCCCTCACAGGAGCAGCAGGAACCTCTCCCTATAGCACTAGGAGATGATTTTAGAACAATAGTCTGTCCCTTACAGCAGCAGCAGAAACCTCTCTATATAGCACTAGGAGATGATTTTAGAACAATAATCTGTCCCTATAGCACTATGAGATGATTTTAGAACAATAATCTGTCCCTCACAGCACCAGCAGGAACCTGTCCCTATAGCACTAGGAGATGATTTTAGAACAATAATCTGTCCCTCACAGGAGCAGCTGGAAAATCTCCCTCTAGCAGTATGAGATGATTTTAGAACAATAATCTGTCCCTCACAGCAGCAGCAGGAATCTCTCCCTATAGCACTAGGAGATGATTTTAGAACAATAATCTGTCCCTCACTGCAGCAGCAGGAACCTCACCCTATAGCACTGGGAGATGATTTTAGAACAATAATCTGTCCCTCACAGCAGCAGCAGGAACCTCTCCATATAGCACTAGGAGATGATTTTAGAACAATAATCTGTCCCTCACTGGACCAACAGGAACCTCTCCCTATAGCACTAGCAGATGATTTTAGAACAATAATCTGTCCCTTACAGCAGCAGCAGGAACCTCTCCCTATAGCACTAGGAGATGATTTTAGAACAATAATCAGTCCCTCATAGCAGCATCAGGAACCTCTCCCTATAGCACTAGGAGATGATTGTACAACAATAATCTGTCCCTTACAGGAGCAGCAGGAAAATCTCCCTCTAGCAGTATGAGATGATTTTACAACAATAATCTGTCCCTCACAGGAGCAGCCGGAACCTCTCCCTGTAGCACTATGATGAGATGAATTCAGAACAACAATCTGTTCCTCACAGCCGCAGCAGGAATCTCTCCCTATAGCACTAAGAGATGATTTTAGAACAATAATCTGTCCCTCACAGCAGCAGCAGGAACCTCACCCTATAGCAATAGGAGAGGATTTTTGAACAATAATCTGTCCCTCACAGCAGCAGCAGGAACCTCTCCATATAGCACTAGGAGATGATTTTAGAACAATAATCTGTTCCTCACAGGAGCAGGAGGAAGCTCTCCCTATAGCACTAGGAGATGATTTTAGAACAATATTCTGTCCCTCACAGCACTAGCAGGAACCTCTCTCTACAGCACTAGGAGATGATTTTAGAACAATAAACTGTCCCTCACAGGAGCAGCAGGAACCTCTTCCTATAGCACTAGGAGATGATTTTAGAAAAATAATCTGTCCCTTACAGCAGCAGCAGGAACCTCTCCATATAGCACTAGGAGATGATTTTAGAACAATAATCTGTCTCTCACAGCACCAGCAGGAACCTGTCCCTATAGCACTATGAGATGATTTTAGATCAATAATCTGTCCCTCATAGCAGCAGCAGGAACCTGTCCCTATAGCACTAGGAAATGATTTTAGAACAATAATTTGTCCCTCACAGGAGCAGCAGGAAAATCTCCCTCTAGCAGTATGAGATGATTTTAGAACAATAATCTGTCCCTCACAGGAGCAGCAGGAAGCTCTACCTATAGCACTAGGAGATGATTTTAGAACAATAATCTGTCCCTTACAGCAGCAGCAGGATCCTCTCCCTATAGCACTAGGAGATGATTTTAGAACAATAATCAGTCCCTCATAGCAGCATCAGGAACCTCTCCCTATAGCACTAGGAGATGATTTTACAACAATAATCTGTCCCTTACAGGAGCAGCAGGAAAATCTCCCTCTAGAAGTATGAGATGATTTTACAACAATAATCTGTCCCTCACAGGAGCAGCCGGAACCTCTCCCTGTAGCACTATGATGAGATGAATTCAGAACAACAATCTGTCCCTCACAGCCGCAGCAGGAATCTCTCCCTATAGCACTAAGAGATGATTTTAGAACAATAATTTGTCCCTCACAGCAGCAGCAGGAACCTCACCCTAAAGCAATAGGAGATATTTTTTGAACAATAATCTGTCCCTCGCAGCAGCAGCAGGAACCTCTCCATATAGCACTAGGAGATGATTTTAGAACAATAATCTGTTCCTCACAGGAGCAGCAGGAAGCTCTCCCTATAGCACTAGGAGATGATTTTAGAACAATATTCTGTCCCTCACAGCACTAGCAGGAACCTCTCTCTACAGCACTAGGAGATGATTTTAGAAAGATAATCTGTCCCTTACAGCAGCAGCAGGAACCTCTCCATATAGCACTAGGAGATGATTTTAGAACAATAATCTGTCCCTCACAGCACCAGCAGGAACCTGTCCCTATAGCACTATGGGATGATTTTAGAACAATAATCTATCTCTCACAGCAGCAGCAGGAACCTCTCCCTATAGCACTAGGACATCATTTTAGAACAATAATCTGTCCCTCACAGCACCAGCAGGAACCTGTCTCTATAGCACTAGGAGATTTTAGAACAATAATCTGTCCCTCACAGGAGCAGCAGGAAAATCTCACTCTAGCAGTATGAGATGATTTTAGAACAATAATCTGTCCCTCACAGGAGCAGCCGGAACCTCTCCCTGTAGCACTATGATGAGATGATTTCAGAACAATAATCTGTCCCTCACAGCAGCAGCAGGAATCTCTCCCTATAGCACTAGGAGATGATTTTAGAACAATAATCTGTCCCTCACAGCAGCAGCAGGAACCTTACCCTATAGCACTAGGAGATGATTTTAGAACAATAATCTGTCCCTCACAGGAGCAACAGGTACCTCTCCCTATAGCACTAGGAGATGATTTTAGAACAATAATCTGTCCCTCACAGCACCAGCAGGAACCTCTCCCTATAGCACTAGGAGATGATTTTAGAACAATAATCTGTCCCTTACAGCAGCAGCAGGAACTTCTCCCTATAGCACTAGGAGATGATTTTAGAACAATAATCTGTCCCTCACAGGAGCAGCAGGAACCTGCCAAATCTGCCTCCCTGTCCACAGCTATTCCTGCCATAGCCCCAGCATCAGGCTGGAGGAGTCAGCTGAGTTATTTGAACACAGCCTCAGCCACTTGCACAGCCATTACTTGATTGAGATGTTGGTTCTGAGACTGAGGAAGGTAGAAACATGAGCCTACAGAGAGGGGAGAACACTGGTACATAAATTGGCAGTCATGTTTATCCAATTGCAGCATATTGTCAAGTTGTCTGCAGTGGTATTGAGAATGGAGATGATGATGAGGTCACTGACATGACTTGGGTGCCGGATAGAGCAGAGGAGGAAAGTGAGGGTGAGGCGTAACCCCAACGAGGCAGCCATCATGGAAGAGTAGAGAGCAGCCACCCTAGACTATAGCTGTAGACTATAGCTGACAAATTTCTCTGCCCCATCTGCTGCAATAAAAAAAAACATACAGTCACTACCACCCACATGCCCAGTATCTAAATGCAAGCTTGTCAAAGTTGCTGGCTCTACAACTTCTGGCTTTCCATCTGGAGGATTCTGCCCCCTTCCATGAATTTGCAGAATGTGCTGTACCACAATGGCAGGTTCCCAGTCACTATTACATTTCACGTAAGGTTATTCCAGCTCTGTACTATCAAGTGGAAGGCAATGTTGTGGCATCATTGGGCAAGGCAGTCAGCCTCAAAGTCCATGTAACTGCTGACACATCTTCCAGAAAGCATGGTCAGGAATGATATATTTAATTTACAGCACACTGAGTAACTCTGCTAGCAACTCGGAAGGATGCAGGACAGGGCTCAGTGCTGCAGCTTGTTGTGCCACCATGTCTCCATACAGCTAGTGGTGATGATGCAAGATTTGTCAGCTTTACCCCTCCTCATCCATGCCCTCCTCTGCTGAATTGTCCTATGAACCACAAGCACTTCCTAAGCGTTTAAGGGGCTATTCAATGCGCCAGGCTAAAAAGCTTCAGCTGGTGTGTCTAGCGGACAGGAACCACATCAGAGCAGAGATCCTTGCAGCTCTGCAGGGGCAGGCCCAGAGATGGTTCACGCCATGCTAGCTGGAGCCAGGAATGGTGATGTGCAATAATGGCACAAACCTCCTGTCTGCCCTGAGACAGGGAAAGTTGATACCTGTGCCATGCCTGGCACATGTCCTCATTTTGGTGATGCAGTATTTCGTAAATAGGTACCAAGAGTTGGCAGATCTGCTAAAGCAGACCAGAAGAGTCTGTAGCCATTTCAGGTAGTCATACATAGCCAGTGCTCGGCTGGCTGAAATTCAGTGGGAATTCCACCTGCCCATAAACCGCCTGAATTGTGACATGCCCACCAGGTGGAACTTGACTTTGGCAATGCTGCAGTGGCTGCACCTGCAGCAGAAGGCCATCAACGAGTACGTGTGTGAGTATGGCACAGCGACAGGCTCAGGCCGGATCAGCTTTTTTTCACCATGCCAATGGCTGATGATAAAGGAGGCATGCACTGTACTGTCACCATTTGAGGAGGCCACAAGGATGGTGAGCCATGATAATGCATGCATTAGTGACACAATCCCCGTTGTGTTCCTGGTGGAGCAGACTCTGCGTGGGATTATGGACAGGGCACTCGAGGCAGAGCAGAGAGATGAAGAGGAAGACTTCCTTTCCTTTCAAGGCCTGCTTTATGCAGACATAATTCTTCCTATGCCACAGAAGACACAGGAGGAGAGGAAGGAGGAGGATTCTGGCAGTTTTGGAGGCATTGAAGCAGAGGAAGCAGAGGAAGACATATGTCAAACATTAAGAGATAGTTTTCCATCCCCAGAACCCTTGGGAGTAGTACATGGCTTGGAGGAGGCAGTTCCAGATACTGTGATCCTCAGTGACCCCGGGGAGTCTGATTCTCATGCTTCAAAGCGTTGCATGGGCTCCCTCATGCTTCAAAGCCTGTGAAAGGACCCAAGAATATGTGGCAAAAATGAGAAGGATCACTATTGGTTGGTAACCCTCCTTGACCACCGTTACAAGAGGAAAGTCTCAGAACTCATCCCATCCCCGCAGAAAATGAAATCTCCCGAGGACTCCTTAAAGAGGAGTTTATCTAAAGCTGTTCCTGACTCTGGTAGGTTACAGTGTCATGGAAAGCATAGTTTTGAGGCTTCTGTTGGTCAAGAGAGGAGCGGTGGAGAAGACGGCCTAAGTAATGCATTTCACAGGGCTGTCAGCCTCCACATCCCATCGGCAGCATCTGCATCATATGGTGGACGATTATCTAGGGGCAAAAACAGTGATGGAGAGCTTTTCAGTTGATGATCAATTGGGTTACTGGGTCATGAGAATAGACCACTGGCCAGAATGTACCAAGTACGCAATTGAGCTGCTGGGCTGCCCTGCATCCAGTATGCTTTTAAAACGGGCATTCAGTGCTTTTGGAGGTTTTATTACTGATAATAAAACAAGTCTGTCCACAGACTCTGTGGACCATCTGACATTTATCAAAATGAATCACTTGTTCCCAGTGCACTACATTGTGGCCTCATCATACAGACTGGCTCCCCAAACCGTTGTTTACAAAATAAAAAAAGCTTGCAGGGAAAACGTAATTTATTTTGGCTTTATAAATGCAATTATTGCTGCAACAGCTTCTATACACAGTACAGATGTGCCACTTTACAGGTAGACTAAGAGGACTCCCCCCCCCCCCCCACACACACACGCACTTTATTGAAAGGAATTTTTAATTTTTACTGTTATTTTTATGCTTTCAATTTAAGCATCAGCAAATCAGTGATCATTTAAAAATGACTTTTTAACAAACATTTTTTTCATTGATACATGTCTCCCCAGGGCAGTACTGGGACCCCCATAACCACTGTATGCCCAATTACTTGCATATAAGCCTTCAAAATTGGCACTTTTGATTTTTCCAATTCGGGTCCCATAGACTTTAATGGGGTTCGTTATTCAGTTCTGAACTTTTGCAATGTTCTAAAGTTCTGGTGCGAACCGAACAGGGGGTCATTCTGCCTATCCCCAATGATCAGTACAAACAGTGGGGGCACTGCTATATATTGCAACCACTACATGTCCAGACATCGCAGCTGCCATGTTGCTTCTTTGTAGACATGTGAGTGAACCACATCAAAGAGACTGAACATCAATCAAGTGTCATGAGATACCGCAAACAAACGAAGGACTTGAGTTGGAAGCTGTCTGCAGTTGGTGATTTGAACCTCGTAGTATATGTGGACTCTGATTGAGCAGGTGACCTAAGCACTTGCAAATCCACAAGTGGCTACTTGTTCAAATTAGGAAACAGTCCTAATATGTTGGCCCAGCAAGAAGCAGATCTCAGTAGCTTTATCTTCTACATAGTGTAACGTTATGCGAGGCGTGATAATGGACGGGCTATATTTGTTGCCTCGCATGCGTTCACTAGGAGTGGACGAGAGAGAAGGTTTTGCCAGCCACCGTGGCAGAGCTGGTTCCGACCTGGAGTTTCTGGTCCACCCAAATCCCTCTTCAGCTGCATTAAATGACCAGGAAGAGATCTCAGTTGGTCTCTGGCCTGGGACTCAGTAGAACTACACTGAGAGAGCTACACCTGGAGAGTTGGTTGCTCTAAGGACTGCAAGAGAAAAGGTTTGCATTTGTTTTGTTTGGAGGTGTCAGGGACAAGCCCAGCACCGTATAGAGAGGTATCCTGCTCTGTAGTAGTTTAGCACTGGACGGCAAGGTTTTGTTTTGCTATTTTGTTTGTTTTATGACTTGCAACCTTTTACCAAATAAAACTGTCAACCCGCCAGATTTTAAGAAAGTTTCCCTGACTTAGAGGTCAGGAGTGAAGCTTTTGTACAGAGCAGTTACAAGATGTTTAGAGCCAGAGAGAACGTTAGGATGATGGATGGGGAACCTGTGGATCCTAATTGGGGTGTGTCTTTCCCCTACATGGCTCTTAAAAACAATCTGCTGTATCAGGTGTTAAAACACGGTAAGGATGAGTTAGAACAGCTGGTGGTTCCCAAACCCTTCCGCAGGTTGGTGCTAGACTTGGCCCATGGACATATAATGGGGGGACATCTGGGTATGGAGAAGACCAGGGAGAAGATAACCCAGAGATTCTTCTGGCCCAGGCTGTATGCAGATGTCAGAAAGTACTGTGAGTCATGCCCCGAGTGTAAAATGTCTGCACCATCACCCCATTTACGCAGTCCGCTTGTTCCCTTAACCATAATTGAAGTGCCTTTCAAGAGAATTGGCATGGATCTGGTGGGGCCAGTAGTAAAGTCTGCCTGGGGCCACCAACACATCCTGGTAATACTGGAATACGCGACACGCAATCCTGAAGCCATAAACTTACGGAATACCTCCACTAAGACTATTGCCAAGGAATTGGTCCAGATGTTTAGTTGCATAGGGATCCCAAAAGAGATCTTAATGGACTGGGGCACCAGGTTCATGTCCAGAGTTACTAAGGAACTATGTAAGTTGTACAAATTCTCCCGTCTCTGTATCTCTGTCTACCACCCCCAAACAAATGGACTTGTGAAGAGATTTAATAAAACCCTCAAAAGTATTTTGAAAAAGGTGGTCGACAAAGATGGGAGAAATTGGGATTTTTTGCTACCATATCTCATATTTGCCATACGAAAGGTTCCACAGGCATCTAGAGGTTATTCCCCGTTTGAACTCTTGTATGGTAGACATCCCAGGGTGCTGCTAGTCACAAAAGACACATAGGATAGGGAGGCCACCCCTTACAGAAGTGTCATTGAGCATGTCTCCTTGATGCAGGATTGAATTGCAGCTGTCCTGCCCCTTGTACGTGAACATGGAGTGCGCCCAGGAAGCCCAGAGGAGGGTTTATAATCAGAGTGCCAAGACACAAACTTTCAACCCCGGGGATAGAGTGCTGATGCTAGTCCCTACTGTGGAAAGTAAATTCCTGGCCAAGTGGCAGGGTCCCTTTGAGGTTAGGGAAAGAGTAGGGGAGGTAAACTACAAAGTTTACCAGCCAGGGAAGAGAAAACCGGAGCAAAATTACCATGTTAATCTCTTAAAACCATGGGAGGACAGAGAGAGTTTACTGACCCTCTCCCCCCCTCAAAAGGACAGGGTACCAAGGACCCCTGACGTCCCCATAACCGAGTCCTTGTCCATAATGCAACAAAATGACGTCAAGGAGTTTGTGAGCAAAAATAGAGGCTTTTTCTCCCCTTTACCTGGACTGACCTCAGTGATCCAGCATGACATAATCGCATAAATGTGAAGCCCTATAGAATCCCTGAGAGGATGTGCCAAAGAAAATCAAAACCATGTTAGAATTGGACATGATAGAGGAGTCCCACAGTGACTGGTTGAGCCCCATAGTGCTGGTCCCGAAGTCTGATGGCACTATAAGGTTTTGTAATGACTTTAGAAAGTTAAATAACGTGTCCAAGTTTGATGCATACCTGATGCCTCACTTTGACGAACTTATAGACCGATTGGGAGGTGCCCGGTGCATAACAACTCTAGACCTAACTAAGGGCTATTGGCAGATACCCCTAACAGAAACAGCAAAAGAGAAGATGGCCTTTTCGATCCCGGAAGGGTCATTTCAATACAAGTGGATGCCATTTGGCTTACACAGTGCCCCTGCATTATTCCAAAGAATGTTGGATAAAATCCTAAGACCGCACTGCTCCTATGCAGCTGCTTGCTTGGATGATGTGGTCATCCACAGCCCAGATTGGGAATCGCATCTACCCCGAGTGCAAACAGTGATAGATTCCCTTAGGAAAGCAGGTCTTACAGCCAACCCAAAAAAAGTGTGCCATTGGTCTAGAGGAGTCCAAATACCTTGGCCGGTTCGGTTCGCATCAGAACATGTGAACAGACAAAAAGTTCAGGGCGAACATCCGAACACCATTAAAGTCTATGGGACGCGAACATGAAAAATCAAAGTGCTCATTTTAAAGGCTTATATGCAATGTTATTGCCCTAAAAAGTGTATGGGGACCCAGCAAAATAATGTGGATGCCCTTTCCCGGGTCCACTGTATGGGTGTGACAGTTGCTCAACTGCAGGTGCTTGAGCAGAGGGGGGGATATGTAACGTTTTGTGAGGCTCGATAATGGATGGGTGATATTTGTCGCCTCACATGCGTTCACTAGGAGTGGACTAGTGAGAGTCCGACCCAGGTTTTGCCAGCCACCGTGGCAGAGCTGGTTCCGCCCCGGAGTTTCTGGTCCACCCAAATCCCTCTTCGACTGCATTAAATGACCAGGAAGAGATCTCAGTTGGTCTCTGGCCTGGGACTCAGTAGAACTACACTGAGAGAGCTACACCTGGAGAGTTGGTTGCTCTAAGGACTGCAATAGAAAAGGTTTGCATTTGTTTCTTTGGAGGTGTCATCGTATAGAAAGGTATCCTGCTGTGTAGTAGATTAGCTTCAGAGGGCAAGGTTTTGTTTTGCTATTTTGTTTGTTTTATGATTTGCAACATTTTACCAAATAAAACTGGCAACCCGCCAAATTTTAAGAAAATTTGCCTTTAAGCTGCATACTTCCCAGGAAAGCTAATCGCCCACAATAGGCAGAATAAATTGCTGCTGCCTATGCCAGTCAAGAAGCTGTGTGGTTACGTCAATTGCTTGAAAATCTTGGCGAGCCAATGTCCCAGCCAACAATCTTATATGAGGACAATCAAGGATGTTTTAAACTTGCCACTAATGAGAAGATCAATGCAAGAACAAGGCATATTGATGTAAGACATCGTTAAATTCATGATCTGGTTGAACAAAATGTAATTGTGCTTATGTATTGTGAAACTAATGACAAAACCATTTACAACAGATTTAAGAAACTAAGAACCGAAATGGGACTAACATAAGGAGTGGGGGTGTTGGAATAAAGTGTTCATGTATTTTGTGCAACTACATCAGCATTCAGTGAAGATATTTTCTTCAACCCATAGATGGCAGTGTTTATAAGTTTGTAGCTGCATCCAGAGGTGTAACTAGAACCTTAAAAGCCCAGGTGCAAGGAGCCATGAAGGGCCCCTCGACCCAAGCCTGGGGCCTTTTATTACGGTCCCTTACATTAGAGTTCCCCCTTTCATTAGAGTTCCCAACATTCCCAGAGCCTCCTTTACATCAGAGCTCCCCTTTACAGTAACTTAGAGTCCTCAGGGTTCCCCCTTGCAGAGTGAGCCATGATGAAAAGGGGAATTATGCAGACTCATCTGTAAATGGAAACTCTGATGTATCTGGTCAGCAGAGCCCCTCACCCCTTTAATCAGAGTTCCTCCTTACCTTAGAGTCAGCAAAGTTTCCACTTGCACTGTAAGGGTGAACTCTGCTGACTCTGATGTAAGCAGGGATGCTGGGAACTCTGAAATGGGGTGGGGGAGCACTGGGGACCTTTACACCAGAGTCTGCAAAGTGAATACACCAAGGGTTCACTGATGTAAGAGGGGAGTGAGGACACGGATATAAGGGGGAACATTTAGGGTCTCAACTCTCACCCTTACATCAGTGACCCCCCCCCCACAGAGTGACTGACTGACTGCCCCGCAGTCTCTATGTGGCCTGGAGCTGCCACACACTGACTTATCCGAAATGCTAAGAGGGATCTCCTTGTGGCTGAGTGTTCGGTGTCCCTGGAGGTGGAAACAGGGAACACAAAGCCCAAAGAAGCAGGGATTGCCGGCTGTGCCGCAGATGAGAGATGTAGGTGTGGAGATTTCTCTGCAGGTGGATACCAGATGAAGAGAGCAGCAGGACCGAGGAAAGCAGATGGATGTGTAGCACCACCATGGTAATAGGTGCTTTTGGTAATGGATTTTTGCTAGGAGAGGTAAATTTAGTCAGGACTGACAATAAGTGCAGGCCTGAATGTGTTGATCTGGGCAGGGGAGTGGCCCAGGAAGAGCTGAAGATTGCAGGAAGGAACACCCCTTGGATACTTCTCCCCTTTGTAGAAGGCTCTGGGAAAGGGGATGGATGAGGAGGTGTCACTTTCTGAAGTATGTTAAGGACCCCTGACCTATCCCCATCCTGGATTGGCAGGGGCCAGACCTCCTTAAATACTGTGATCTACGCAGCTGGAGGAGGAGAGTGTCGGGTGGAAGAGTGGAGATGTGGCAGAGGTTGCTAAGGCCTCATCCGGGAGTGAGCCCCCAGTCTGAGGGGGGTGACCTTGAGGCCTGGTGGCTCAGGTGCAGCCAGGAATGGAGAGAGATCCTGGAGTAGCACAAGGGAGCAGGAGAGCAACAGAGAGGCTACAGGAAAGGCTCTTTAAAGGATCCACCGGTGCAGTGAGTGACAGACACTGGGAGCTGGAGAAGAGGACTGGAGCTGGCTGGGAGGAGACAGTGGACGGTCTATAGAAGTTGAAGGAGCCAGTCAAGGGAGCGGTGTCACTGGACAGTGAGGTAAGCTGGAGTGGCCTGGAAGAGGATGGGCTGGGAGCAGTAGTCCATCAAGACCCGGCTAGCACAATTGTACTTAGCTACACTCTGAGGGCCCATGGTCTTACAATCGAGGGCTCATGGCCCTTGCCTTTGAAGGGCGGTCCAGAGGTCCTGCTGACAAGGAAGTGCAGGCCTCACCATGTGCTAGCAAGGGTGGAGGAAGATGTAATGGAGGCTTGATAAATTTCCCTTCAGGCCTAACCGTAAGGAAGCAAGTTTTGTGCATAGAGGCGTAACTAAAACCTTCAGGGCCCCGGTGAAAAAAATGATGAAGGCCCCCCTGACCCCTGGCCAGGGCCCTCCCTCTTCCCACTGATCCTGGGGACCTTTACTCCCATTGCGGGTCTCTTTATTACGGTCTCGCAGCGGGACCCTTTCACAAGTTCTGCAGAGGGCCCCCTTTCTGCTATCTTTGGGCCACCCCATGATGGTGAAATGCCAGGGCCTGGTCGCAATTGCAGACTTTGCAATCCTGATAGTTCCCTCACTGGTGTCAGTAGTTTTTAATATATATTTTAATTTTATAACTTTTTTTACCATTTTATTTTATTTCTTTTACAATTTTATTTTTATTATCTTTTACAATTTTTTAGGAGCCCTGTAGGGGGGCTTTGTTGAGTTATCAGGGGTCTAAACAAACCTCAGCCCTCCATCTCTGTAGCTCCACAGGGTGAATGGACAGGAATAGTTGTGTACCGAGCCTCCCATTCATTCAGAAATGTAAAAACTGTTTACTATGCTTCAGTTATGAATGAACCAATTGGTACCATTCACTGGCTCTGTCCATTCAGAAAAGGAAGGAGCCTGTAAATGACAAATTTGCCGACCCGTTCCCATCTCTCCTCATGAAACATCTTCTACAGCAGCTGGCAGGAGAGAGGAGGGGGGGAAGACGGCAGCTCTGTGGGGGGGGGGGGGGGGCAGGGAAGCACACAGGGACCCTGAGAACAGCAAAAGACAAGTATACTGGATAGGAGGGGAGGCGGGGGGCAGCATATAGAGGAACCAATCTCCTGCATTAGGAGGAAAATGGGGGAGATTGGTTCCTCTAAATGCCGCCTCCGCCATCCCTCCTATACAGGTGTACAAGGGAGGCACACGGCCCCCTGGAGCATGGGACCCGGTTGCAATTGCAACCCCTGTAGTTACACCCCTGGTTGTGCAAGAGAAAAGTGAAGGAGTGTAACGGTCAGCAAGTTTTAGTGCTGGAGGAAGAAGGAGAGTAACAGTCAGCAAGCGTCAGTGCTGGAGGAAGAAGGAGTGTATATACTGTGGTGTATATAATATGGTCCTGTTTTCTGATCTTTGGGCATCCCACAGTCGTCCCTACCCTATCCAAGTTTAACCCCTCAATAAAACAACAAAAACAAAGTACCGGCCTGTTCAGTGACTACGGATGAACGGAAAAGTGTGTGATTGAGGGCAGAGAGACAGGTGAATCACAACTACCAGCCACCCCTAAGAGGGCCATTGGCTACAGTTGTAGCCACCAGGGATGGTAGCAAAGGTCAGTGAACCAGTGGTCAGCAGACAGGAGATCAAAGATGTGGTCAGACAAGCCAAGGTCATACACAGGACAGGAGACAAGAGCAGATCGGTGGACAAGCCGAGGTCAGAGTCGGGAAAGAGACCAGAGGTATCCAAGGGCAAGCCGGGTAACGTGTAATTCATAAGCATAAGCAAAACAGGGGAACAGAAAGCAGGAAGCTGAAGACCAGTTAGCAATGTTTATGTGCAACAGTCATTCTTTTAAAGGCCAAAGAGTGCCAGAATCTGTCTCACATTGCACGTACATTGGCGAACGTGCATGAGCACATTCACATCCAATACATGTGCGTGCATTTTTGTGCAAATGGGCTCAGCCATATTGAAATTTGCATATTGTGCCAGGCCTACAGGCAACTCTCCTCTAGCTACTCTCCTGAAACCCCTACACATCGGTATCATGTGGCTTGGTGTGGCACAATTTTAAAAAAGGGTTGGGACTTCTTTACCTGCATTTCTCACAGGTAGGGCAGCCAATTAAATTGAATGGGCTGCTATACCCACGATGCTGCCATGCAAATGTGCATGCACAGATCTGAACTGAACCCTGTATCACAATCTCGTTCTTACATTAGCATCCTTGGTCCCCCCCCCCCACTTCACATCACCGTCACTCCCTGTCACGTACCTGATGGTAGAGTCTGGCTAATGCAGTGGTCAACTTCTCTTACTATCCTGTTTCAGGAGCCCCTGGTAGAGCAGACAGGTGGCTTGGCAGTGCAGGATGGCACGAGGGTCGGACTGGGTCACGGATGGTAGGTGAAGGTCCGCTGAAGCACTCGTGCAGACTGGAGAGTAGTGGTGCAGGCCGGGTCAGTAGCAGGCTGGCGGTGCAGTACAGAAGGAGCAGACAGGTGGATGGTCGGGTACAGGCAGGGTTGGCAACAGGCGGGTAGCAGAAGTACACAGGGGTCAGGTAAAGCCGTGGTCAGTGCAGGCAGATAACAAGCAGGTCAAAGGATACCAGGGTCACAGATAGCGGGAAGCTCACTTGAACAGATCACAGGGGGTCACGGGTACCAGAATGCTGTAGAACAGACAGCACTGGTTGCAGGGTGCTGTCTGCTTAAATGGGCCGTTTGGGCGCCAATGCCAGCGCATACGTGCATACAGGCGAGCGAACGTGCACAGGCGTGTGCACACGCTACGTGCACCCGTGCACAGGCCTCCCGACCCGAGTTCCAGGGGCTATGGTCGCTTTCTGACACTCCCCTTCACATGTGCAAAAAGTAAGCCGCTGCCTCCATCTATAACTGGTCTATATAGCAAGGAGCATTGGAGGACATCAAATGACAACAAACGGCCAAGGAAAAATCTAAGGAAAAAACCAAGCTCAACTTATCAACCAGCTTGAAACCAGCCAAATTGACCTGTCTAACAATATGCATTAAAAACAGGGGATTGGTTACACCCATTTGCAAATGCGTGCGTAAGCTAGAGGGCCCCGGCAAGGCTCCCTGTGACCTCTAGTCGCTATCTCTGGCTTATGAGAGACTCCACAGTAAGAACACAGGCATTCTGATGAGATAGATTAAGGCGGATGGGCTGGAGGGGGCCCAACCCTCCTTAACCACAACAGTACCTGGCACGAAAACCCCCTTCCTGTCCAGGCCATTTTTCAGCTTTCAGCGCTATCACACTTTGAATGACAATTACTCAGTCATGCAACACGGTACCAATATGAAATTTGCGTCCTTTTTTTCACACAAATAGAGCTTTCTTTTGGTGGTATTTAATCACTAGGAGGGGGTTTATTTTTTGTGCTATAAATAAAAAAAGATTGAAATTTTTTTGAAAAAATGCCTTTTTCTTTGTTTCGGTCATAAAATTTTGCAAATTAGTAATTTTTCTTTGTAAATTTTGGCCAAAATTTATACTGCTACCTATCTTTGGTAAAAATAACCCAAATTAGTGGATATTATTTGGTCCTTGTGAAAGTTATAGAGTCTACAAGCTATGGTGCCAATCATTGAAAATTGATCAGATCTGATCACACCTGATATACTGACAGCCTATCTCATTTCCTGTCTCTT